>OY987243.1:25266619-25511483 GCA_963920765.1 Ulota crispa | reverse complement strand
TGTGGTGTAAGATTTTAGAATGAAGTAGAGAAGACGGCGTTATTTTGATTCTGTGGAATGGTTGTGACATTGGAAGTTACGCTGGCTTGTTGTTGAAACACCCTGTTAGGGTTAAATTCTGGGCTTTGGAATGCGGTTAGACTGATAGTTGGTAGAAATGTGGATGTTTTTGATTGATTGAGTGTTAGGTTTAGGTTAGTTGTTTGGTTTATGGACAGGAGTCTGATCCAAACTGCGTGATTGGTGAAGCGAGTAGCTGCCACGTTAAGCACTCCATTTTTTAAGAGGATCCGAAATTCGTTAAAGTGATTGAAAATTTGAATCTTTAGAGTTATCATGCTAAGGCGTTTTTTTTCTACAGAGGAAAAGTATTTTTCTCGTTTTTTGCGGCTATTCTTAATGAATTGTTTTTATCTTGTGTGACAGGGTAACCTGTTCGACGTGATACCTTTTCTGGTATGCAGTTTGAAGTAGCATACCAGAGGGTTCGATAAGATAACCGGACTTTATCAGAAGGTGCAAAGAGTTCCTGTTCAGGATGGCTGCTCAAGCGGTTGATAACCCTGGTACTGTAGCGAAGGCCGAGGAATTTAAGGCAGCTGCTAATGCTGCCTTTCAAGGTACAGCATGTTTTTCACTACTGTTGTTGCCCTACATGAATGTGGAAAAAGATTGCCGTGCTGTGTATACAACAGGAGTTACTGGCTGTATTCATTGTTACATTGTGTGCAAACAGTTGCCTAGTTTGTGACCTATGCTTATGGTGGCCATTTTACAATTGGAACACGATGCAGCTCACAGATTCGCTTCTGCCATAGAACTTTACAATCAAGCCATTGATTTGAATGGAGAGAGTGCTGTGTATTGGGCGAATCGGTCATTTGCCCATACGAAGATGGAATCGTATGGGAGTGCGATAGAGGACGCAACAAGGGCTATCGAACTTGATCCTAGATACGTGAAGGTATTGCGGTCGAAACGGTAAAACATGTTGTGAAAGAATTTCGATGCATGCACTGATTAGGAACTAGTGTTTTCGGTAAGACGTTGATGTGTGCAAGCCTAATTGTTTCTGTATATATTGAGGTTTTGTCTTATGCAGGGATACTACAGGCGAGGAACTGCTCATCTAGCATTGGGAAAATTTAAGGAAGCTCTTAAAGATTTTCGGCAGGTACTACCTTCTTTATTTTTGATTCTCTTGTTTAATCATTTTTTTTCTTAGATAAATATCGATACTGTGTTGATGCCAGCACAAACTTGCATGACTTTGTTCTCGTCTCAGAAATTCTGCTACATACTGCATATCATGCTTCTTCCAGTCATCATATCATATGGAGTTGCATAATGAGTTCACTTGTTGCTTTAAGTGGTTCTAGTTAGAGAACTTTAGGATTAGTGTCCAGCTTGACTATGAATCTTTTTATAGTAATACCTTACACACTGACTTCTCATGGCTATCACATATATTTTTTAGCCACTAATTGAACTATTACAAACAAAGACCTTAATATATTTAGTGTCTTGCAATTTACTTGCTCGAAGATCAACAATAGTTGGATGTTAGTCGCTCGAGATAAAATGTAAATGTCCTGCTATTAAATTAAGATGTGGTACTGTTTGTAATATTTTGCATGAGTCTCATTCGGTATCTTGTACTTCCATTCAATGGTTTTTTTTTGCCTTTTTTGTCAAGTAGCATTCAAGTTTCATGGCTTGATGGAGATAGTGGTGTGTTTGTGTTCTTTCTTTGGTGCTCTTGAGCAGTGGTAACGTACTGTTTTAGAGATTTAATGGGTCATATTTTGGTTTCAGGTGCAACGGATCGTACCTAAGGATCCAGATGCCTCTAAAAAGGTTAGGGAATGTGAAAAAGCAATTACAAAAATCAAATTTGAAGAGGCCATAGCATCTGAAGAAGAAGAAAAACATTCTGTTACCGAGTCCCTGGATTACCACTCCATAGGTGCTTACGCTTTCTGTGCTTTTCTTGGTATCATTCTTGATAAAATCGTTGCCGAAGAAAATGAAAAAAATTGTTTTTTCCAGGTTGGGGGGGAGGGGTGATGGTACTTCTTGACTTGTCATAGTATGAAACGTCACTTTGTGACGGTTTTGCCTGGACATTATGTTTGTTGACGACAAAGTTTGTTACAGTCGATGAATCCGAAGTAATAACGAGAGCTGTGTGTACACGGTTGTGATGGGTGCAGAGGTGGAGGATGGTTACCAAGGGGCTAGATTACAGGATGATAATATTACTCTGGAGTTTGTTCAAAAGATGATGGATGATTTTAAACAGCAGCGCTCCATTCATACCAGGTATTTGGGAGCTTTTTTTGATGCCATAATGAATATTTGAATCTCAGGGAATTTTTTGTTTGAAATCTTTGAGCTTGTATTAAATGCCTCCACTGTGTTCGAGTCAGCGGATTGTTGCTTATTGAAAATTTTGAACGGTTTCCTTGATTGGCTTCTTTCACATTTAATGTTACGATCGTTTTCTACAGATACGCTTTTCAAATTCTCACGCAGACGCGGGACATTTTGTCAGCAATGCCCACTTTGGTCGACATCACAGTTCCTGACAAGGGACATTTTACTGTTTGTGGTGATATTCATGGACAGGTACGTTGAGATATTATTCTTGAAATATGATTTGAAACTTTTGTTAATTTCTATTGCGTGAAACGAATGTCTGTCGTATCATCTAACTTCAATGCCACTGGTTTCAATGCAGTATTATGACTTGCTCAATATCTTCAAGCTGAACGGTCTTCCGTCAGAGGAGAATCCTTATCTCTTTAATGGAGACTTTGTTGATCGTGGCTCTTTCTCGGTTGAGGTTATTCTTACGCTATTTGCGTTCAAGTGTCTGTATCCAACTGGTAATGCTTGATTACGTTTGTTTGCCAAATGATTGCTCAATTTCCACCGTCTGAAGTTTTTCCTCTATATTCTGATAAGGGTATTGTATGTGATTTTGAATCCATTTGGATACTTGTGAGATTTTACGGATTTGGGGAGATCATTGTCTGATGGATTTTTTTTGGAATTTGAGCACAACCTAGATTTTTCAGCTATGTTTTGATGTTTTTTTGCTGTTGCTTTCACAGGTCTGTACCTTTCTAGAGGTAATCACGAGAGCAAAAGCATGAACAAGATATATGGATTTGAAGGAGAAGTTAACTCAAAGTTCAATGACACCATGGTCAAACTTTTTGCCGAGACATTTTGCTACTTGCCGTTGGCCAACGTTTTGAATAAGAAAGTTTTTGTAGTTCATGGAGGACTCTTCAGTAGTGACGGGGTGAAGTTATCTGACATAGCTGCAATTGATCGATTTAGGGAGCCTCCAGATGAAGGTATGTACATGCTTCTACAAATTCTCGAATTCTTGGTCACTTGTGATCATGTTTGCTTGTATGATTAGAAGCCTTGTAGATTATAACCTGATGAACCGAAGGACGGGGAAATTGTAAGATACGACGGTTTTTTGATGCGTTTCTTGGTTTTTAATTACACTAGACGGGGTTTTTGAGCATTACGTAAAATCTCATGGACATGAGAACCTTGGAAATAATATATCTATGATGTGCACCTCTTGTGCAGGTTTAATGTGTGAGCTGCTGTGGAGCGATCCTCATCCTGGCACAGGTCGTGCACCTAGCAAACGTGGTGTTGGCGTTGCGTTTGGATCTGATGTTACGAACCGCTTCTTGGAAGATAATAATCTAGGTTTGCATTTTTTTCCTGGGCCCTTGCTGTACTTCTAAACTGCGTTGCATCTGTGGATCTGGCACTCAGTTCTGAAGCCAGCTATATAGCTTAGGCACCTCCCACTACTCTGGTTTTCTTTCATTTTTTCTTGTTATGAGGCTGTTTTCCAGCTTATATCTTGAGTTACATATCATTGCTGTTAAATTATATAATTTATGAAGCAAGTCATCAGGAAACCTCAAGGAAGTATATAAAGTACGCAAATAGAAAGATCTCTGTCATGTATATTTTCAACTATAGAAAGATGATCTGAAGAAAGTTACTATAATCGGCTATTTAACTCCAAAAACGGACTTTTTTATTACTACTTTAGGTATTTAGAGAGCTTAGGTTAGATCATCTTGGGCGATGGTTCTCATACATGCTTTCTCTTCAGAATTGGTGGTGCGGTCACATGAGGTCAAGGACGAGGGCTATGAATTGGACCATGGTGGCAAACTCATTACCGTCTTCTCTGCACCCAATTACTGTGACCAGGTAAACGGTCTGAATGAGATTTTGTTTTGTTTTGTTTTCTTCTCTTGTTTTTACACTTCTGACCCGGACTGGTTACTCATTCCACTTTTTTCGACACAGATGGGTAACAAAGGAGCTTTTATTCGGTTTGAGGCGCCAGAGATGAAGCCTCAGTTCACAAAATATGGTTCAGTGGTGAGTTTCTTTTGTTTTGCCCCACTTGAAACTCTTGCTGTATGTTGTGGGCTGTAACCAAACTATCTATCCCTTTTAGGGTTATCGTAGTTAATTCCCTTTGTTTGTTTGTTTGTTTGTTTGTTTGTAGAATTGTCCAATTTCTGTTTGGAGTAATATTTGTTAGTTTCCTTTGTTTATTTGTAGGATTGTCTACTCACTACTCTTGACTATCTATTCCTTTTAATGTAGCCTCTGTTAAATGTTCCTGTATGTTTGTAGGATTGTTCATTAACTGTTTTTGACTATCTATCTCCTTAGAAGTAATCTTGGTCAACTTCTTACATTTGGTTGTAGGGTTTTCTCCTCACTTTTCTTGTTGAATTTTGTTGGGGTGTTGACAGTGGCATCCGAATGTGCGACCGATGGCGTATGCAAACAACTTCTTTAGTCTGCTGGCATAGAGGTAATATTACTATTATCTATAAAAACCAGAAGCTTGTTCTGCTGCAGTATTTGTCTGATTCGGCGGGGAAGACTTCCATTATGATCTTTAGGAATTGGCCTAGCTTCTGGCTTTACTGTATTATCCTCGAAGGAGGTATTGTACTCATTGAGTAGGGTTCCATCATGTCAAATTTTCACACTTTGGTCCTGTCACTATTGATTGATTCCATATGACCCTCTCTCTCACTCTCTCTTACTCTCTGCGTCCACTTCGATGCTGCTGTTTTCCTGTTTCTATTTTTGTTTTCCCGTTTTTAAAATGTTGGGAACTCTTTCAGATTGTTTGGATCTCTGGTCCTTTTGTAATCTGCTTCAATTAGTTAAAACTCGTTGCTTTTGTATGTTCGTCAGTTCAAGCGATATGCTTTTCTATGGAATTTGTCGCAATCCTATCTTGGAAGTAATAATTTCCATTACATTTTTTTTTTTTTGGTTTCTATTGCGTTTTGCAAATTCTCAGTTACAAACGGCCATAAGATAAACCATTCATAATTAGTTTGGTTGCCTTTTTTGAGTTCTTTTTAACTTAACAGATTTGCCGTTTTTTCTAAACAGTTACATCAAAAGTTGATAAGGTGCAACAAAGTTTAGCTGGTGTTATGGACGGATTTTCAATCATTGCAATAGTCTCAGGCAGTGTCTGCGGAGATTTTGAGCGCCATTGGTAAAAATCTGACATTTTTCATATTTAACCAGTTTTTTGAGTGCATGCACCGGACATTGCATACATATTTATACTCTAGTTTTTGGAAAATCTGGCTGGTTTTTTATCCAATAAATTCAAATTTCAACCGATGATTTTGTCATTTTGTTTGGTTGACTTTCTAGTGTTTTGTAAATCTCCATGCTCATTGGTCTCAGGACATTAGGGCTGGTCACACCTTCTCCAAGAATGAAACTTGTGAAGAGTGAGAAGTTGTAGAGTGGAAAGTGGAACCATTAGGAGCACTTTTCCATGAATGTGTGACTCCCCTTTTGTGGCCAGTGAAGAATGGAGATTGAGTTGACCTAAGAAATAGTGATGTGGTAAGAAAGCAAGTTGCATACACATGCTCAACCAAGGTGTTCAACTACACGATGGGTGAAAGCAACAAGAACAAGGTGAAAGATACACAAATCAATAAATATTTCACATGCTAAATCTTCTTCATGCCCATTCTTTTCCTTTGGAGGTAAGGTAGGAGCACCCATCCTTGTGAGGGTCTCCATAAGTGTGACCTCTGAAATCTTGGAAAATCTGTGGAAGTAGATAGATGTAATGACAAGGATGTACAACATGTGAACATGAAATCTTAATAGTGGTTATGGGTACAATGGCAATCTGCTCTTTAAAAATTCACAACTTATTCTCACTATCCAAATAATAATTTTGAAAGTGCAAACTTGTTATTTTTTTGTTGCTAATAGGATCCTACAATTTGCTAGACATTTACTAATAGTCATCATGTTCAAAACCTTTAAACTCACGCTTATGGGTGCTCCTACCTTAAGGAGAAAAACTCTTCAATCTTCAAAAAATGGGCCTTTGCAAATTGAGGAAAGAGTGTCACAACCCCATTCTTTAGAGATTGAGAATGAAGAAGCTCTAACTACCTATGACTACCCATATTGTATTGGTATAGTTATATCTTTCCTGTGTCTCCCATACAAATGCCCTTTGTATCCTTGCAAGAATTGGAAGATCTTTGTTTGGGCAAGATTCCTACCATCAAATATTTGCAAAATGGAAGTGAAGGAATCTTTAGATAAAATTATAACTAAAGAGGGGTCATACTTCACACTAGGTCCCATGTCCCAATTCTACAAGTCTTACTTTAATATAAGATTTTAGACTTGTTGTGTTACTAAGGGCAAAAAGGAGTACTTAATCCCTAAACTTCCCAATGGACCAAAAGTGTCCTTATATGATTTCACAAGTCTCTTTGAGGCAGTACATCTAATTCTTTTGATCTTTCTATAAAGTACAGTTATGAAGGTATTCAAGTGGTTCATGCAAGTGGAGTAATGGCAAGGCAAACCAAATGTCATACGAGTGCCTAGAGAGCCTCAATTGGGCGAAACACCATACAAAACAAGAGAGCAAGCAATGTCTTGTAGGATGCAAACAATCAATATCTATTGCAAGCTTCCTTGCATTTGTGGTAGTGAGAGATTGACTAACCCCTAACGTTGAGGAGGACCTCTTTTGTCCTTCAATTCCAAAAAAGATTATGTATTAGAGAAAAAGTCATTTTCATCTAATTTTTTATAGAAGTGATCATAAACACATGGTCCGTCATGGAAGGCAAAAAATCACCTCATTAGATGCACTCATATTTTTAGGTAACCCAAATTGTGAGAAGCTTAAGAGACACGGTATTAGGTCCCAAGCTGCCCTTCTTGCAATTTTCATAAGGGCACCATGCACTGTTGACTTTTGTAACTTTAGGAAATAATATTTTAATTGTGGGGCACTTGCCAATGTTTTTGAATACTATAGAGTGCGCACTATAACCATGCTAGTCTCAATAACCATCCGAATGTCTAAGGGCTAATAAAAGGTTCAAGCATTTTCCAATCCTCTATTGTGACACCTTCATTGACTGTGTCAAAATCTATTTTTTGTGCAATAGCAATTCAAAGCATTAAAACTTAACATTCAAAGAAGTACAATCTTCAATAATTTGCAAGAGAGTGCATTCACATCTAATCTTGCTAGGCAAGGTTGAAAGGGCAAATGCAAAAGTTGGAACATTGCTCGGGGAGACTTTTGAGCTTCACTTATTACCATCCAACATTTCGCACTTTTAAATTGCTAACAATACAATAACTGCTAGTTTGCCCCCACAATTGCACATTGGGACAAAGTTGAAGCAAGTGAAAGAGCTTAAAGCCATAAGAGCATCACCACCTGCCCTCTAAAACAGATGGCTTGTTGCCATCGTCTTGCAAAAATTGTCCTACTTGTCTTGCACAATGAATAAATTTGTTAGGAGGCCAAGCCAAAAGCCTCCAATGACTTGCAAAACCAAACTCTTTTGCAAGCCAAAGGGCAGTTTGCAAACCAGCTTGCACATCACATGAGACAAGCACCTTTTACACTTTTCCAACAAACAAGGACTTGATCTGTGAATGTGGACATAACCCATTGGATGGAGACAGCCTTAACCCTTAAAGGACCGAGCTACTATAATACATGGTATGTACACTAATGTATAATTGGCATTTGCTACCAACAAAAATCATAAATTTGGGATCTTGACTACCTCACTAGAACAACATTGATCTATATTCTAACTTCTTTGTTGATCTCAAAGGTAATAAAGGTGTGGATGCAAAAAATACCCCACATTGTACTGGTCGCAAAAGGCTGCTTGGTCCCTTTAAGGGTTAAGGCTGAAGGTGGGGCGACCATTCTTCCCTGGCTTGCAAACTAGATTGACGCGTGGTGATGCTCTCAGACACTGAAAAGGGCTGAAGTAAGCAAAGGGGTCGAAAATCTTCTTCTTTGAGAGAAGGATCACCACAAAATTTCCATATGCAGAAGCATGAAAAATCGAGTAAAAAAGAAGCTATTATGTCAAAAAGCAAATTAAAGATAAACCTGGAAATCAATCAGGATGTTAAAAGCTCGTTCTCACAAACTACATACCCCAATTTAGCAAAAGTATAAAAAATAAACCTACAACGTGTCCCAAGGACGTCTCTCATTTCTAATGGAAGCATAACTTACAAAGCAGAACTCCATAAGATATCTTTGATGCTAAAGTGTTTTTTTGAACGTTTCTAAAAGATTCAACGAGTCCCTAGCAACAGGGAAAGCTAATGCCAATACGCGGGTATCAAAAAGAAAAAGAAAAAGCAAAAGAAAACCCATTATCAGAACCCAAGATAAAGCATAGGATGCAAGCTCTCTCTAACGAAAACAGCAATAGTAAGAAACAAATCTAGGCTTCTTCGCAAATATTCACAAGAAATATCTAAGAGTCTTGATGCATTCTCTCAACTTGCTGTTTGACAAGTCGCTTGTTGATCTCAAATATAAAGCACATGCCCCCAACCTGCACAAAATCAAGTTTTTGTCAGTTAATTACTACACTAAATGTTTCATTTAAGTTGCCTTAACAACTTGGCCACGTGAAGGCGCATGCAACTCTATAGATACACTAGGGTTTCACATGGTTTACAACCTAGACATCGCTAGTTCATTATTATGCAGCTTTGTTGTTGTTGTTGCCAAGCCTTTTAAAAAAAATTTATTGCAATAATTATGATGAATTTTTTTACAGTAATAGTAGGTAGTTATGTAGTGTAAAATACCGATAAATTAGTGTGGGGCAACCTAAACGCACTACTCTTTGTAGTAAAAAGCCATGGAGTACACTTAGCCCCACCTGGGTCCTTATCTACAGGAGTTGGAATAAATTCCTTACAGAACTTGAACAAACTTCAAGAAAAAAGTATCAACGGAACGAAGAAATCATACCCTACATTTTTGGTAATTTACTAATGCTTCCAGGGTAGACTTTCTAGCTTTAGCTTGGACGCAAAAGGGGGTTAACAGTTCACCTCAATCAAGCAGTTTGATCCCAAAATTGCTCGCTGATCAGTGTCCACTGCAATATTGTTCACTGTCAAACTCCTCCGTCCCAGGTTTCGAAGGTAGAAAATACCATCTTCCTTGAGCTTCAGTGATGCCTGATGATCGATAAATACATTTGGCAATTAGCAAATGGGCAGGATCCAATGGAGCGTAAAATGATATACTCTTTAACACGGGAATAGATATCAAAACCCACTGATTGAGGAGTCTTTCAACGTTAGCATAAGGAAAATTGTGTGTCATGAAAATTTCATTACGGAAGTGATAAAATAGCTTGATGACATCTCACTTTATTGTCCACTTTTCCTCACTTCTAACAGGTGAGGGAAACTGGTCAATAACACTTGCGGATATGTTGCAATAAGCAAGACTCTAAGAGTGAGGAATCCTCAAACATACATAATTATGAGGACACATTATTGCCCCAAGATCCAGAGCACTGCTGTGCAGCTTTACTACTTCCACAACAAGTTTGTTGCATAATGATGCTTGGATAAGGTCAATGCCTTGAGAAAGAAAAAACGTTGACCATATCCAAGAATTGACTGTAAACATGCACTCCATTTAACCGGGCCCAGAACACAAAAAGGAGAGTGAGACCTTAACACTATCCAAACGTTTCTCTTTACAAAGGTTGACCTTATCCAAGCATCACTGTATCATGATAAAATCTGTGTCAAATAACGCAAATCTTTGGTGATAAAAAATTCTAAATTGAAAACCCCTATTGCTGACAAGAGATTGCTGACAAGAGGAGGGAGGTGGTTGGGTCGAATTGATCAATTGCGTAATTTCAGTGACAGGATTTTCCATGACAGACGAAACAAAAATTGGGTCGGAAAAGACCCAGATTATATCTTTTGAACTTAGGGTTAGAGAGTCGCAGTTTTCCAGCTTGTACCTGCTTCCGAGAGACTTTGTTCGCACGCCCTTCTTTGCCCAAGTCAATGTCCACTATGTTGTCTTGCGTCATCCTTCCCATTGAAACCTGCCATCACATCAAAGTTCAAATCATGTGCCTGTAAAGACAAAGCCAACACGTACACAAACGTTGTGGATTGTGATATTGACCAACAAAATCATATATCTCCAAGTACTTTGAATCCAAGCTGGACTAAGTATTGAATTCACAAAAAGTTTTCGTGGTAATTAGGACACCCATGATACAAGAAGCAGGTTGTAAATGTGTCATCTAGATGCTGATCAATACACTTCTCAATTGTAAGAGTGGATAAACATGAGATTCCCAAAATTATCAGATCTTTTGAAGTCCGGTCAAGCAAAGGAACAATAGAAGCCACACACTAAGAGTCAGTATTGTAAAATAGCAAACAAAACAACTGCATGCTTTTCGAGCCAAAATAAGTTCCGAGCAAAACCTCAGTTTTAGTCATGTAGTAGAGCAGGTGCCGCCCATACAAAATAGCAAGCGCTTTTCGTTTCGTGAGAGACCGTTGCATTCCAGATGAGAAGTTTTGTTCTAAGCGGACAAGCATTCTCCGCTGCCGCCTATACATACGCCTTGATTCTGCCACCGACAAGACAAATAGGCAGGTTAATGAGGTGGCTCTGCTTTAACCCTTAAACATCTGAAAGTGCCTTTGCGACCAGTACAGTACAAGATATAATTTTTGTATTTGGAATGGATCCACACCTTTTACTACATTTGAGATCAACAAAGAAGTTGAAATATAGATCAATACGGTTCTAGTGAGCTATTTGAGATCCCAAATGAATACTTCTTGTTGGTGGCAAATGCCAATTATACGGCAACAAATCTACCATCCCCATGAGACGTATAAGGGTTACGACTGTAAGGGGGACTATCGCACACTTTCTAAAACCAACTTCACAAGTAAAATAAAAGATACGCATGAATTAACTCTTAAAGCTCTCATCAACTTTAAGTTAACCGGTCTAAATCCAGGTGGTGGGTTCTAGTAGATAACTGGTTGGGTTCAACTTACCTCATGTAGGGAGGTAAGCTGCAATTATAGATGTTTGAGGGCCATGAAGTTCGTAAATTAAGGTTACTTCGGAAAATCCTGAGATGTAGCAAAAGCTAAGAATTTTCCTCTGGACAATACGTAGCAGTGTTTCGATAAAATTGAGCACATATACTGTTGAATTATAAAATCAACAACACACGATTTTGGATTTCTTGCATGTTGAGCATGTCGGAAAGGAAATCTTGGACTACAATGACTGAGTTCAGGTCTATAACTAGATTTTGGTTGGTAAATACTTCTATAACTGAATCTCTGAATTCTGTTTTACGGTGTGAGTTTGAATCTAGTCGCGCTAATGTGAACACAAACTCAATAGAAAACGTTATTGTTTGGATAATATACACCAAATTATGCATTTAAAGCACATATTTCAGCACAAATATTCAGCCTTTCGTTTGTGGATAAGAGGGGGAAAAAAAAACATCAATCGACCAACAAGGGAGAAAGCCCCCAAAATCCTCACAACTACGATTAAAGCTTAAATGTTGGCTAGAAAGATGAATTTGTACCTTCCAACGCAGAAAACTCGTCATCCACTCCAGGATCGAGATCCATGTTCATTATCTGCATTACAGAACTTTTGTTAGCTACATACTAATGATCCCAAAAAGGACCAACCATACAATCCCAACAGCATAAGGTGCTGCAATATCTCAATATTTGCCACTAGCATATACTGAGACGACCACGACTGTAGTACGATTCTTTTCTGTAACATACATTCATAGAGAACTATGTAAGGGACAACTTGGGACTCCTTGGGCGTAATCTTTTCATAAACACTACATGATTTTTAGAAGGGAAACATTCAATAAACCTAAGAACTCATGTCCTCCTCAAAAAGCATGGAGGAGTGAAGCAAAAGAATCTTCAAATCCCTCAAAGTAGAAATATGATAAAGATAAAATAGGGTGAAAAATGTCAAACTTAAGTAGACTAATAGTGGTGATTCCATACCATGGCTTCAACGTCTGAGAAGCGAGTGTCTCCATCACTTTCAAGCTCTTCCTCTGGAATCTCAAGTGCACTTGCCTCCTCATCACTTCTTACAACTCCAGTTTCCGGATCTTCTCGAACCAAACTCTCCTGCCCTGTAAGTGGATCCATATCTCTATGAAAAACACCTAGGTTTACTTCAGCCGGCACTGGTTCCCATTGAGTATGCTGAGCAGTAGAAGGGAGTTTGCCTGCAGGGTCTGATGATCCTCTCTGAACCTCACCGTCAAAGTCTGAAGGCTGGAGTTGCAACGCTGGAAACTGTATTAACTGGTTCTCACCATCAAAACCTGTCATGAAAACCGCTTCATGTTTAACAGGTTGACCGCAAAAACTGTTTGGGCTTAAATTTTCAGCCAATAGACTTTGGGAGCTGGACTGTGGGAACGCACACCCTTGCCTGCCAGCACTCATCTCCAGGCCCCAGACGTTATCGTTGCCAGATTTTGGTGCATGTGTCTGCAAGATCAAATTAGAGTTTCTCCATTCAGTTCTTTCAATGGGCAGGGGTAGCAGAGAAGTATTCTAGACATAGATTATCGTGTTAAAGCAGAGGAAACGCCAGACGATAAGAGATAAAGGTCCACAAGAAACCTGATCTCTAGCACAGAAAAAGCTACACTTCGCAACTAATCCCCATGACCAATAAGAACCTTACAATGAGCGACAAAATCACAAAACGCTTACAAGGCTAGGGACATTAAAAAGCTTGGAACCATATATAAAACCGCAGAAAGAGCAAGAAACCTGTACTATGCGTCTAAAGATATTCCAACAAACTACAGACTTCAATGCAAATTCGTTACTACAGATCAAAATCAAAGTAACATTCACCCAACTTTGAAGAAAAAGTAAATCTACTTACTTGATCCCGCAACGCAGCAGAAGACTCCCACTCTTCATAGACGTGAAACTCCGAAGGAGAACTAGGTAAATCAGCTTCTTCATCATCAGCGCTAGTGTACTCAAAAAGGTATTCGTCTCTTAGCCCTCCGTCTGAGTTGTAATTGAGTGAAGTTTCTCCCACCGGTAAAGCAAGCACATCGTGCAGATTTGGTACTTCTGTGTCCTCCGTACTCAAAGTACAAACAACAGGACCAAGGATAGGATCAATCATCACTTCATCGATAGGTTCAACTTGCACATGCTCACTGAGCTCCATGTCTAGCATGGACAAGTCATGGTCGAGTAGGGTTTCCGGGCTGCCCGATGCATACAGCAGTTCGTCCTCGGCATAGATATCCAATCCCTCACTCTCATAATATTCCCCTGAAATGATACCACAAATTGATTACATTAGACACAAGATAAAAAAGAAACAAAAGACAACGAAACCAGTTCCTTAAACCTCATCAGTCAAACACGAGGGATTGAATCAAGGTTTGACACACCTGTATAACCTCTTAAGGACAGACAATAGCAAGCAACTGCTGTACTTTATTCTAATGACAACAGAGTAAAAAACCGAACCATAACCAAGCACCTTCATTGTATGTGCTGGACACTGCTCGTAAGATCTTCTCTCACCGTCATAGTCGCTTTCAATATAAGAAAAATGACGTTCGTTTTCAAAATCTTCATCACTTTGAACGTCTTGGTCTCGGTCTTGGTCGCTTCCAATATAATGTTCTTGGTCTCGACCGCCTTGATCTTGGGTTTGGGCTTGGTCCATATTGCTGTTCATATCTTCATGCTTCAGGTGTCCATGTGAAGCAACGATATCTTCACCTCCTATTCCATCAATCGATTTGGAAGCCACCTCATGATTTTTCGGTAAGACAGGAGGACAATGTAGGATTTCCGCTCCCAGTGTCGAGCCCATTTCTGCTGCTTCAGCTACCTTCTCAACTTTCACATTTTGCTCAGATCTTAACTGTTCCTCATGCAGAGCAGGAGGACAAGGTAAAATTGGCGCTTCAAGTGCCGAGCCAATATCTGATGTTTCGGCTACCTTCTCAGTTTTCACACTTTGCTCATAACTTAACTGTTCAGTGTGTACGACAGAAGGGTCCGCATCCAGGGACACACTCCCGAGAGATTCTTGAGTTTTCTGTTCTGTCCTCTCTTCGACTTTAGCGTGAGCTGTTTCAGAACCTGCCCCTACCAAAAGATTTTCAGGTAAACAATCAAGACTCCCCTCCATCACAGGCGTTGGTGTAGCTGCTTGAGCTGGAGACTGCGGTACCTATACGACATCCCAGTAAAATAAAGTCAGCTCAAACTAAGATGCCCAACAAAACTATGTGACACAAGGCAACATAATCAAATTCAACTATTATCACCCGTAAAGTTTCAGATTGGTGACTGTCTAGCTTTACGACAACGAAGAATGTAGAGATGCAGGACTTAGTGTTTGCAGCTTCTATTGTAGTAAATACTCTGCGAAAAAGAAAAAGATCCAACCGAAATCAATATAGGATAAGAGAAGTACAGTAGGGTCCCCCGTGTTCTTGAGATTCAATTCCCTGTTTTCAACGTTATTGGCTGCACTATTAAAGCCCTCACTCCCCACAACGTTCTTGTCGATGGATACTTGTGGTGTATCTTCATCCTCCTCAATTCTCTTCTTCTGATCAAGTGGAACAGAGGGGATCTGCAAAACTTTTTGCTCGGTTAGGACAACCTGAGCAGAAACATTAAGCTTGTCGTTGCCACCTAGCTGATCAATGGCCACGTCATCACCCTTGGGTGCTGCCATGGCAGCATCGAGTACGAGTTCATCATCCGGAGTCTCTTGTCCTCTCTTTTGATCTTCCACACTTTCTACGTTCGAATTTCCTGGCAAAGCTCCAAAAACAGCACCCACTCCACCTGCAAGAGAATTTGTTTTTAACTTAGAATCTTTCCTGTGCCAAATGTTTCAACGCATACTGTTACTACAACTTCTTAAAGACAAGGTCTATTTCCTCCAAATGATCCGGACGTGAGGAGTGGACAGACTGACCTGCTGCAAGAAGACTAACCATCTGAGTGAAAGTATTGTCAAAGTCTGTGACGCCGATTCCTTTGGGGGACAAAAGGCCTTCGAGCAACCCAGGGTCCACATTCCCATGCGGCATTGTGCTCAATGGAGCTACTACTACCAACTTTTCATTACCTTCTTCCTTTTTCTCTCCAATTGCTCCCTCGTCAAGAGTTTGAGATCCTGTAGCCGAATTCCGTTTCCCTTCAGTCAATGATCTCTTTCTTTTGTGATACAGAGAACGAATGTTATTTGACCTTCGCTTCTGTTCTAGGTGTTTAACATGTTGAACTTGAGAGCAGCTAGCTTTAGGGGGAAGCTCCGAAAGAGCTACTTCGGCTTCGACCATACGGGCAGACGCTTCAGCAGATAATTCAGGATCATACAATAGAGCTCTCCATCTCTCCCGAAGCTCCCGAACGGTGAACCTGTGGGAGAAACGCATGGCACCCTTTGCAAGCGCCTCCACAGCTGCTCCAGCCTTCACAAATGCAACAATAGAATCCATAAAAAATCAAAAGAAAGGTACACTAAATAGTGCATTCAGGTTGCCTTCACAATTATGTTGATTTACCCTGGGAACTTACCTCATGACTCACAACTTGGACACCTGAAGGCGCATCCAACTCTTTAGAATCTAAGGTTTCACATGGTTACGGCCTAAATGATGTTAGTTTGTTTTACCTAGACCCTTATGCAAAAATTATTCATGAAAATTACTGTAATATCAGTAAAAATATTTGTGTCGTGTAAAATGACAAGAAATTAGTGTGGGGCAACCTAATTGTACTATTCAGTGTAGAAGATTTTCGGCATCACAACTAAATGAGAGAACTCCACGACAATATCAACACTCACTAGACAGAAAGGCGTCAAAGCGTTTTTTGCGTATACTCACCTCCATTGCATTCTCCAATAACAGGTCATCCTCCACAGTCCACAAACTAAAATCTGGCCGAGGGCCTGCTTCCGCAACTACACCTCCAGTTACCACATTAGGCGCTACTTTTGCTGCCACCTTCGCTGCCGCTGCAATTCTGTTCCCTCCCCCTGGCATTCAGCATGACTTCAGTGTTAATAGTAAGTAAAAAACAAATTTTCAAACCTAGATAATCAGAGGGTGAGCAATCGTAACCAAGAGACGAGAGAACCCATGCACATCTTCACAATTAAATTTCAAGAAAATCTGACACGGTCCAAGCTATGAAACTCCAAAATCAAGGCTTCAGAATGCAGTACAGTGCTCTCCAACAAGTTTTCAAATTCTTTGAAACTCAGCTAGACAGCAAATTGCTGGTGTATGAAGAACAGCAATTGAACACTTCAAAATCAACAAAATCCCACAAGGCCGTATGCTAACAATCTCAAGCCACATATCTACAAATCATATTAACGGATAAGATAATAGCAGGGATATGGGACTTGTTATTGTTTGGCAAAGTTGAAGTAATGGCTAGCTGAGTTTCAAAGAACTCGATAACTTGTTGGAGGGCACTGCACAAAGTTTGCAAGTTAACCGACAATCCACACAACGACTCATTCCCAGAACTTCAGGTGCAAAAACCGAGGCAAAAATAATGAAAAGAAAATAAAGGAAATGACAAATGCTTCATTGAAAGCACAGTAGTTGAAAATAATAAGATAAAAGCATAAACCATATTAACGGATAAGATAATAGCACGGCTATGGGACTTGTCATTGTTTGGCAAAGTTGAAATAATGGCAAGCTGAGTTTCAAAGAACTCGAGAACTTGTTGGAAGGCACTGCACAAAGTTTGCAAATTAAACGACACTCCACACAACGACTCAGCAGTAGTGGCCATTCCCAGAATTTCAGGTGCAAAAACCGAGACAAAGATAATGAAAAGAAAATAAAGAAGATGACAAAAGCTTCATTGAAAGCACAGTAGTACTAGTACTTGAAAATAATAAGATAAAAGCATTCACCCGTGTTTCGAGAAGCTGGACCTTTCACAGTGGATTTTGAGAAGGTTTTCTCTTCAGTAGAAACAGCAGTGCCAGCAAGCTTCGCGCGCTTCAACAACCTTCCCCTCCCTGCACTTTTCTTCTTGCCTTGCCCTGCGTCCTGCCATTACCAATGCACAAGAAACTTCAACTTTCAAAAAATCGTGCAAAAAAGCAAATCATACAAGAGAATGGCGACTTACTTCCGGTGACAGCACACTAAACTAAAGAATACAAAAATAATAAAAACAGTATATATTCGAATTACCAGCCATACTTTAAGAACCGGAGCACAAGAACTTCAACTTTCAAAGAATCGTGCAAAAGAGTAAAAGCATACAAAAGCTCGCCAAAAAAGGAATGGCGATTTCCGGCCACAAACTGAAGACATACAAAATAAGAGGAAACAGTTTATATTCGACTTACCAGCCATACCTTAAGAACTGGAGCACAAGAGCTTCAACTTTCAGAGAATCGTACAAAAGAGTAAAATCATACAAGAACTCGCCAAAGAGAATGGCGACTTACTTCCGGTCACAGCACACTAAACTAAAGAATACAAAGAAGGAAAGAAACAGTTTATATTCGAATTATCAGCCATACCTTAAGAACTGGAGCAGCCTCACTGGATAAAACAACACCAGGTGCCTCGGCAACAGCAGCAACAACCACAGCAGCAGCAGCAGCAGCAGTAGTTGTAGTAGTAGTTGTAGTAGCAGGAGTAGCCACAACACGCTCCGCGTAGTCGAAGTCCGGCAGCGGCACATGCTTCATAGCTTCGTACACAACCGCCATGTCCACTGGCGCGTCATCGTCCTCGCTATCAAAGAAACCGTCGCCGACCTCCGCATCATGCTCCGCCATCTCCATTTTAAGTTATTCTCCTCTGTCAACTCCTCCTTCCACGCAACCAATCCACCAAAAAAGAACTCGTCCGCATCATCTCCAAACCCTAACCCTGGGTTTCAAATCCCGTAAGCATCATCACTCCAAACAAAAATCCTTCCATATCGCAGTTACTTACTTCTCTGAATCCTTCCACCATCGCTCACCCGCGCCATTAATCCTTCAATCCCTAACTTTCATTAAACGAGTTTCAGTGCCGTCCATCTTCCACAGCTTCGACACTTTTCTCATCACACACACATTGACGCTGCAAAAGAGAGAGGCAATATTTGTAACATACAAAAGCAATAAGCGGAGGAAAACGGAGAAGTTGTGTCCTCGATCGCGGCTACATTGATACAGAAATGGTTTTCTGTCTTCCTCGTCTTATTTTTTTTTGCATTTCATGAAGAAGAAAGGAATTGAAAATGTGGAGATTCAATCAACCTGACGGCTGCATGCCGATGATCGCGAGTGCTGAGATGAGATGAGATTCGGGGACGCCGTTCACGAGAAGAGCGGATCGGCGTTGCCGTCGGGCGTCTGGGATCGAGTGTCGGGGTTTGCTGTGTGAACAGAGCCTTCCATGAACCTCTGCCCGAACGAAAACTCGCCCTTACTGCCCGTTTGATGCCAGCAGCCCGTTGAGGCAAGCAAACCTTTGGTCATGTGGTTTGCGGACAGAGTGGCGGGCACTGTTTTTTGTTTTCTCGCGAAAATTTGCCTAAATCTTACCTCAATGGCGATTATAACACTACGAAAAAGTGGATGGAAAAGTGGATGGAAAAGTGGATGGAAAAGTGGATGGAAAAGTGGATGAAATCGTTGATTTCATCTTTGGGCAAACACCAAAATTGCTAGATTTTAGATTTTGGATAAAGTTTACTAATATTAGTACAATATTAGTACAATTTATGGATGAATGTCACTGATCCTGTCAAGTTCTATCCATTTTTTCCTCACCTGATTATATTGCTAGGTGCCGGTTGATCTATTAGACCTCCCATCCAACCAATTATTGTTGAGTTATACTTAATTTCATTGGCCACCGGGTGAGTATGGAAGGACTACCAATTTTTTTTATTGGCAAATTTTTGCCTAAATCTTACCTCAAAATCCTTGTGACTACCACTACACTAAGAAATTAGGCTCAAAAAGTGGATGAAATTGCCATATGTCTCCTTGAGCAAACATATGGTTTGCTAGCTTTTGAATGAAAGTAGCTTATATTAGTAAACTTGTTGGATGAATGTGCTCACAACATTCATTCCTTCCTATATTCACCAATTTTTCCTTACTTGCACGCTTTCTAGGCAAGAATTTTTTATTTGGCGATTTATTACCACTTTTGCAATAGTGAGATTTGATCTCCACACAAATGCACTGTTGTTCCTAGAAAAATCCACCTCACTTGAGAGGGCGTGGCTGTATTTACTGTGTTGCTATAGCACCCAAAAAAAATCCTATTCCTAGGGTGCAAGTCACTCTACCTTGGCAAAAACATAAAAAAAAACATTGGGAAAGATGCCCTAAAACACCCAAAAAAACCACTCAGAAAGGCATTGTTTTTCAACCAGACAATTTTGGCCAGATCACAACTAGTGTTTTTTTTGGTAATTTGGAGCAAATAAGTACCAATTTTTTTTTCTGGCACCAAGTCTATAGAAAAAAACAGAAATTGCCAAAAAGCTTCAAATTTTTTTAAAAAATTAGATGAAATTGCCAAATTGTGAATGAAAACCAAATTACAGACGTGTTTTATGCGCTAATGTGATATTTCGTATCCAATATGGAGATTACTGTTGAAATTTGGAGCACCACTATAACATTTTAAATCGCCACTTCGGCACTTCTTACAAAATGAAAAAAAAAACCGATTCACAGCTGCACAAAGTTCATTGGCGAATAAATGGAGGGACCAGCCCGGATTCGTTCAAGTCTGACCGATCTGCCGCCAGTTTTTTTGCTTCCTTTCTCCAAAAATGGCAGGCCCCGCGCTTCGCATCGAAAACTTTTATGATTCCTCCGCCGGATCCCAGAAATCGCTAGCTGGCTGTGATGTAATGACAAAAGCTTGAGAACATTCAAGCTGTGACAAACAAGCAGCAGAGAAAGGCTAAGCTTAACTCGGTTTTCTTCTTTAAAGTTAAGCTTACCTCTGTTTTTCTTCTTAGTTGAATCCGGAATACTCGAAGAGTTGAAGGCGAAGGCTATGGCGACGGACCTCTTCCTCTGGCTCATTTGCTTCTTCGCTGTCGTCTCTTTGATCGGAATCCTCGTTTACCAGGTAACTTACTCTCGACAAATTCGGAACAGGGCGCGTCCTCGTTAGGGTTTGTCACTTGGTCCAATTCTCTATAGCTTGTATGATTTTGAGAGTTTGTTAGGGTTTGTCACTTGCTCCAATTCTGTCTAGCTCGTACGATTTTGAGAGCTTTTTAAGGTTTTGTCACTTGGTCCAATTCTTTTCTAGTTCTTAGGATTTTGAGAGCTTGTTAGGGTTTTGTCACTTGCTCCAATTTTGTGTCTAGTTCGTACGATTTTGACAGCTTGTCAGGAATTGTCACTTGCTCCAAATTTTTCTAGCTCGTACGGTTTTGAGAGCTTGTTAGGGTTTGTCACTTGCTCCAATTCTGTGTCTAGCTCGTACGATTTTAACAGCTTGTTAGGAATTGTCACTTGCTCCAAATTTTTCTAGCTCGTACGGTTTTGAGAGCTTGTTAGGGTTTGTCAATTGTTCTGATTCTGTTCCAGTTCTTCCGATTTTGAGAGTGCCAAGGGTGTCCATGTCAGGGTTTGTCACTCGCTCCAATTCTGTCTAGCTCTCACGATTTTTGAGAGCTTGTTAGGATTTTGTCACTTTTGTTCCAACTCTGTTCCAGTTCTTTCGATTTTGAGATCGCCGAGGGTGTCCCTGTCAGGGTTTGTCACTTGCTCCAATTTTCTCCAGTTCTAATGATTTTGTCAATTTTGTTCCAATTCTGTCTAGCTTGTACGATTTTGAGAGCTTGTTAGGGTTTGTTACTTTTGCTCCGATTCTGTTCTGGTTCTTAAATTCTTAGCGCGCCTAGAGTGTCCTTGTCAGGGTTTTGTCGCTTGCTCCAATTCTGTCTAGTTCTCATGATTTTGAGAGCTTGTTAGGGTTTTGTCACTTTAGTTCCAATCTCCTCTAGATCGTACAATTTTGAGAACTTGTTGGGATTTTGTCACTTTTGTTCCAATTCTTTTCCAGTTCTTCCAATTTTGAGATCTTGTTAGGATTTAGTCACTTGCTCCAATTTTGCCTAGCTCGTACAATGTTGAGAGCTTGTCAGGGTTTGTCACTTTTGTTCCAATTCGTTTTCTAGTTCTGACGATTCTGAGAGCTCATTACGTGTGTATCTCTTTCATCTTTGTTTCTGAGCAGTTGATGTGCTTGTCCGACCTGGAGTTCGATTACATCAATCCATTCGATTCCTCATCTCGCATCAACAGTTTCATAGTGCCGGAGTTTGTGATTCATGGAGCTTTGGGTTGCATCTTTCTCCTCTCGGGCCACTGGCTTCTATTCTTACTCAACGTGCCATTAGGTTACTATCACGCAACTCTGTAAGTGATTGGATTTGTTGTTTTCTGAAGAAGCATTATATGAGGGTTTTACGGTTGAAGCTTAATGCTAGAAACACAGTTTGAATCTTTTCTTTTGTTCTAGTAGTTAGGGTTTCCAGCCTCGTCTCTTTGGAGTAGGGTTTACTAAACTCGCTATCTCACTTGATTTTTTGAATTTTTACATTTTTCTCTTTTTTAGTTGTTGGGAAAATCATGTTCCAGGAGACGCTATTTTGTGAGCATAAAACAATTGTGAAAATAATGGTGAGCTATGAGCTGTGAGCCAAGATTCTGTGAGCGAGAATGCTCAAAATCAATAGAAAAACTAAAATCAACGGCGTGGTTTAAAATGTACAATTATAGGGCTTCATGTGCACAGTTGTAGGCAGAACTTAGTGTTTTAACACAAAATCTAGGTTCACGGCTCACGGATCCTTGCTCATGGTATAGCATTCCCCTCATTTTCCAAACCTTGGTTAAGATAAAAAATACGTTTTTCTCAATGAGGGAATAGAATGTAAATCCTTTTAATAGAAACCTTGCACATGGAACCACATAAGGAGAGAAACTCCACCTTAGTGCTAGTAGAAACATTTCAAACTCGGTATAATGACACAATTTCTATAATAAAAGAAGAGAATAATGAAGTGGGAAAAGGAGCCAGGTTTTCTATTAAGTTCCACTGAAAATATAAGGGGGTTTGTTGACCACTATTGAAGAAATAGTATATTCAATCCTATTCTCATTCAACAACAACAACTTGACTAGCCATAGACAAAGTAGCCAAGTGTATGAATAGATGCGTTGCAATTGGCATTAGGAGACTAAAATCCTAAACTCTAACATAAACCCTAAAATATCTGAGTATCCTCATAATTATTGCTTTGCTTTGCTTTGTGTCAGGTACCGAAAGAAAGAGCATCTACTAGATGTCACGGAAATCTTCAGGCTGCTTGATCATGAGAAGAAGTACCGAATGGTCAAGCTTGCGTTTTACCTACTCCTCTTCTTCATTGTTATTTACAAGTAAGATCTTCCATCTTTTTTCTTTCTTTCTTTCTTTCCAATTCCTTAAACAGGGTCCTGTTTTTTCTTCCATTGATCAAGTAGCAAGTTCTGAAGTATTCAGGTTTAGCTTTTCAAAATTATGCATATAGTTCTTGCAGTCCAAGTCAGTTGCTTAAGTACAGCAATTGTCATTTTAAAAGATCCTGCAAACCCTAAACCTTTAGACATCTGCTCTATTAAGTTACCTTTAAGAATTTTGTGTTTTGCCGCCTGTTTGACAGGTTGTTGATGACAGTCCTTTTTCTGTGATAAGATCGTTTTGATGCTTGTTGTGTGGTGAGTTCCTATGGTCTATTCTTTAATCCTTTTATTAATTAAAAAAAGAAGAGGAAGTTACATGGCTGTCGACCAATGTGACTAAGAGTCGGTTTGCAATATGTTCCACGTCCCAACTTTGCAAGTGTACTACCTCAATGTGGGATCTCAACTTTTGCACAATCCCAACTTTGTTGGGTTACAATGGGCAAAATATAGCATGCAAGAAAGCTTTGAATATTTCAAGCAAAAACAAAATGGTGGGATTTGAACTTGAATGTGGGTTATGTTTTTTTTTGTTGCCGCCAAAATTTCCAAAAAGTGTTGCCATGTAAGCATGACCAAGTGGAAACAAAACAAGACATGGGACTTGGGACCTAGTGTGAATTGTTAAGTCCTCTATTTTAAGTCTCTCTACCAATCAAGTTTGGAGATTTTTGTGGGGACTCGGGACACAATATTTTCTTATGGCAAATAATCTCTTTACAGCTTTGTCTAAACGTTTCTCAAATGACCTACTTTTACCAATTTTTTTGTTTGTATTTTTGCACTTGTCTGTGGAAATTAGATTTTGTTTTCTCATTTTTATGGAGATTGTTGGAAGTTTCTTTTCTTATACTTTTCTTTTTCTTTTTCTTTTTTCTTTTTAAACCTGAAGGCAGTGGTGCTTGTGATTGCAGATTGGTCTTGGCCGCTGTCTTCTTAATACTGGAACATGAGAATGCTGCAGAGACCGCTGGAACTCTGACAGGAATACATGCAGACATGTGATTTTGGCCTCTCAGGTAAGGTATTATTTTCCCGTGGCTTCAGCTGTTCTGAACGGGTTTTTTTTACATTTTTTGAATGTGTATTTTTTTTACCCCTTACAGCTCTCATCCCCCTCTTCAAGAGGATTTCAAAATGCATTCAAAGGTTGTGCTTTGTTGTATACTATGGATATTTCTATTATAAGTATGCCTTGCTGCGCTTTGTGGAGTCTCACATGCTTTTTTTCTTCTTTGCTATGTGTCTTGTCCAACTTGTTCCAACTCTTTGCGTTTCATTTTCACTTTTTCCCTACTTTTTCCTCTACCTCTCCCCTTCAAATTTATATTGACTTTTCATCCTCCCTTTGGCTGTGCCTCTTCCTCTCTTCCCCTTCTGGTGACTTTTCACCATCCCTTCCTGGGCTTATTCCTCTCCCCTCCTCCTTCCTTCTAGAGACTTTGGAACTTCTGGTGTTAATAGAGAGTTTTGAGTTTTCCGTGACAGACAAACAACCCGCGCTTCATAATGTAGATGTATGAGTTATGAATTGGATGTAGTAGGGTCCCAATCACCTAGACTACCTTTAAACCACAAGCATTGCAGGTATGATGAATCTTATGGAAGGAAAGCATCTTTGTGATAAAACCACCCTTGATTTCATTCCTTACAAGTCAAGTGTTTGTTTGTATTCCACATGCATTGTAAGTGGTGATGTTTTTCAGGAAATGTTTTTTTAATTCTGAGTTCTTGGAGATGTTCGTGTCACTTGGTGGTAGTTTGGTCGTGTTTCTTATTATTTGTTAGCATAACAAAGCACTCCATATTTTTTTGTATCTAATACAAAATCTTGTTAACCAACTAATTGAGGTGTTTGAAATCTGTTTTTGGGGGTATTTTGTTGTTGTAAAATAGGAACCAGAGGAACCACGTTAAGGCTGGCAACTAAGTAGATAAGGGACCGCTTGATTCAGCAGGCGAACTCCTTACTACAGGCAAGTATTCACTAATTCTAGTATCTCTATGTCCTTGTAGATTAAATTAAACACTTAGTGCGAAAATGGTCAAAAGATGCTCTACCCATGTTTTTAGAAGTTTGAGATAATCATATATAATGCTTGAACAAAATCCTTTGCATTTTTAGTCCCCCCTATACTTGTGAACATAATGATATGAATTGCAAAGTGGTGCTACTTTGCATAATGTTACTTCTTCTAGCAGAAAGGACTTATGGCAATATCTTCTTCAAATAACATTTATGCAAGCTAAGGGCGTTTTGCACAGGCATTCTCATTTTTGCGCCTCTAATTTTTTGGGTTTTGTCCTTGTTCCCAGTGGCCTAACATTGAGAATGTCCTTGCATGAGGCCCTTACCCTATACATACAATGCTTGAAAGAAGGTAACAATATTTATCAATAAGAAGATCGTATATTGACATTTTTGAACAACAAGAATAAGTTTGGGTTGCTTCACACTTCAGAGTTAAGGTTGCTTTTGAGCCCAAGATTCCTTCAATCTTTACCTGCCATTGATCGAATTTCTAAATCCAGCCACAAGGCGATTGTAATTGGAGCAAAAGATTGCAATTTTGAATTTTGTTTTTAATGCTCAGAAGATAGGATCTTGCGTGGCTCCAACTCCTTGAACTAGATTCACCGAGAATAGCAGGCCACTTTGATTACTCTAATATGTGTATATATATGTAAATATTTTTTGGATAATGAACACCAGAAAATGGAATCAAATTCTTAACGGCTCTACTTGGTTTCTCTCTTCATTTTACTTTATTTTTATAATCTCAAGGCTTATTACCAAACCTTTTTGACCATAGGTCGTAATATATATTAGACCCTAAACTAACTATTCGCTTTTAACCCCTAAACGTCCAGGAGGACGATGTTTTTCGTCCCCGCGGATACACTGAACCCTGTGTATCCATGGTGACCCCAGACGCTTAGGGGTTAAAGTAAACTTCTTTTGAGATTGAAAACTTAGGGGTTAATCTCTAAATGTGTAGACCACATACGTATGTACATATGTGTATACATACACTCACAAATATACAATGTCAATTGTTTAATTCGATATGAAGGCTTTTGGAAAATCACACCTTGGTATCTCTCTAGAACCAAAATTAAGCTAAATTTTTTTGTCTAAAACTTTGCTACATGCTTTCCTTCAATCAAAATGCTCATATACATTCAAGTTTTCCCTATGTTAAAATTTACTACATAAGAAAACTTAAAAGGACTTGAAATACATCAAATTCGAGATTTGGTGTCTTTATTATGTCACGCTAATGAACCTCCAAAGTTGAATTGATTCAACAAAGATTTATGATTTTTAATTATCATTTCAATTTGTCTAAATATTTTCTCATTATGCTTAATATCTTCTTTTAAGATATCAACTTCTAGATATTTGTAGAAAACATAGACTTTATTGCACATCAACATTTGGCCTTTTCAATTCTTGTGATGAATCATTCTATGTTTGTTTGGACCTACAATTTACAACGGTTTTTTTGTTTAATGTGGCTGTAGGTATGGAAAATTGATGCCTTGGCTTTGCTTGAGAGCCTCGCTGTAACTATGACTTTTAGGTAAAAGTTTTATTTTTCCTTTCTGATGGATTTTGGAGAGTTTGGGGAGCAAATAGTGGTCTCTATACCAATTAGTTTTTTACCCTTATGAAATTAAAATATCCTTGTGAAAATAATATGCAGCTTGTCTTTGATCAATGCACTTCTTGGTTTTTTTGTAAATGATTTAAACAATTTCTTCTTTGATGCATCAATGCAGAAGGGGCTTAATAAATCATGTGAACATTATTAACCCTTTATTCCTTTACTTGTAATTGATTTGTGAACTTTCAGCCTTATCCCTTAATGTGTAATTGATTTGTGGACACTATTGTCATATTCTTTTGAGAATTATTGGACATTTGGATGTAGGAGGTTTTGCCTTAAAGCTTACAAGTATATCTCAAGTAGCTAAAAGGGACATAGTGAAGCTCACAACTTGAATCAAATTGTCTTGGATCTTACTGTTTGGACATAACGATGGACAACAAATAAAGGGATACTCTAGATTTTAAAGAATGTGAGGAGAATCATAAAATGCAATTTAGGAGAATAATTAAGGGAGTTGATATATGGACACTAGGGGTAATTTTTAGATATTTACCATCAACAAGTTGAATTTGAAAATTTTGAATTCACATTTGGATTTAGAGACTTTGATTTAGTCTGGAACCACAAAGGAGGATACAATTGAACATCTAGTGGAAAGCTTAGCCAAGGGGCAAATTATTACATTTACCCTTGTTTATTAAAAAAGCTAGGCTTTTCCATTGGGCATTGTTCTACTTTTTAACAAAGGGTGTTTATTAATGGGACATATTAGGGAAACGCCCCCCCCCCTTGTTGCTAGGGAGACACCCCCTATAGCCCAACCTATTAAATTTGAGATTATTTTTTTGTTGAAATAAGAAATAAAATCCAAACAATATTTTAGCGCATATTTGCATTTGCAAGCATTGCAAACATAGAGATGGGGACAAAAAGATCCACTCCTCAGTCAAACCCTTCCCATGTAATCAATCCTTCACCAAATCTAAAACCAATTACATATTTTAAAAGCTTAGAAAGGGGGAAAATAAGTCTTAAATTTTAAAAAGTAAACTATTCCAACTCCATGCCTTTAACCCATACCAAGTGTAATTTTGCACTATCAAATATGCCATGATCATCAACTTTTAGTCTTCCACCAACAAATTTTTAATCTTTTAACCACCTTTTAGAGCTTGAAATTGCCTCAACTCAAGCGAGCCTCTTGTAGATGGAAAGAGGGACATAATGCACTAGAATTTGACATGAATCAAATTAGGAGAAGAGTTAATTAAAAATCATTTAGAAAAAGCATCAAATCATGCTTAAAATGCTTTTAAAATCACTACAAGTCCACCATCAGTCTGAAACCGATACATTCTCACCCCCTGATAAGAGCTTTCAACATATGTAATTTTAAATTTTAGATTTAGTGAAGTGTTGATTGCGTGGGAGGGGTATGAGTGAGGAGTGGATCTTTTTGTCCCCATCTTCTACAACAAATATGTCTCATTTGTGACATGATCAAGAGTTAAACTTACTAACAAAAGGAATGACTAGTTTTAACTCTTGACCATGTCACAAATGAGACATATTTGTTATGTGTTTGCAATGCTTGCAAATAAATTATTATTTTGATTTTATTTCTTATTTCAACAAAACAATAATCTCAAATTTAATAGGTTGGGCTATAGGGGGTGTCTCCCTAGTCTGTCCCTTATTTATTGTGGCTATTTTGGAAATTTATATTCTACAAAAATTATGAAAAACTAATGCAAGGATCTAATGGGTAAAATTATCAAGTTTCCATATGTATGGAACATGTTCACATTTGTTCATCATTCAAATTTTTGATTCTTGACTCATGAAGAATAAAAGCAATTACAAATCTCTATTGGTTGAAGGAATGAGGATGGTTAGATCTGTAGTTAACTTATGTAGGTCATGTTTCTAACAATTTCTTGTGCATAAGATGTCTTATATTTTTTATTTGCATAACATTCTATTGAATTTGGAGGCCTTTGATTTCAAATGTTTGTAATAATATCATTATCTTGCTTTCTTTTTGTCGATTGACATATGTCTTGGAATGCAATATTGTTGTTCATTTTGCTATGTAAGTTTCTTCATCTTGTTTCCATTGTTAAAGTTTATTACTTTTTTTGCAAATTTTGGAAAATAAATATGTTTTTAGAACATCACATTTTATCTTTTGTACATGTATTTTTCATGAAAGACTTTGCAAGTAAATAGCTTTCTAGCATAGGTGTCATAAACATAACATATACACATCCCAATATCAATTAGCAACTAGTTATCAAATAAAACTCAATGCTAAAGATAGCCAAAAAGATTCTTAAAATTTTCTAGGAAAGAGTGGTAGTGCTTTTGAATCATAATGCACCATGCTAGAGCTTGTTGCATGCAAGTGTAGTATCGTAGTTTAACATGGGTTTTGTTTTTTATTAATTCAAAAATGTTAAAAACAAATTTCCAAAAAATGTTAGGAAACAAATAACAAAATGTGTGCAAAATGAATAAGAGATGTAACAAAAAGTTCACTAATAAGACATCAATGTCCTTCAGCACTTAATGCAACACATGAATCACAACTTTTGGCACTAAAATGTTTTTAATAAATCCATTGTCTATATACTGGTACATTGCATATTCACTAATCATTCACAACCATATTGGTACTCAAGCATCTTTTCAAATCCAAATCTAATGCTTTCTCCTCCTTGCTAATTGTTTCAAGCTTATACGTTTCCATTTTGATTGTCCTTTTAAATTTGAAAGGATATGAGATTTTGTTCACATAAAATATATGATGAATAGTCAAATAATTATAGGGAATTACTACAACAGCACCCTAAATTGCTAACGGGACACCCCCTCTAAGCATGAAAATTGATAATCTAGTGCTAATTTTTATTTATTAAGTGGTCCATCATTCATTCAATCACAACATTATCACCTCCTTGAAAGAAAACATGACAAATACAAATTTTTTTGAAATATTATTGCACCAATACTATTTTTTGATATATTATTGCTTTAAGTAACTCAAAAGTCCTATATTTTTAGTTTGAAATGTTAGCGCACCTTTTTTTTTAGTATAACTTTAGAATGATAAAGGTGAAACAAATCTTTTGATCCAAACAAAAATATATGCAAAATCAGCATTATAAATCACATTTTCATGCTTAGAGGGGGTGTCTCGTTAACAACTTAGGGTGTCGTTGTAGTAATTCCCTAATTATATACTTACAAAATTGAAATCATCATTATTCCATCTAAACATAAACAAACCACTTTAGGTAAAAATAATTATTATTTTGTCATTGCAAAAACAAAACTCATGTCACACTATGGTAACTTAAGGTTCAAGTCAGTGTGTTAAAAATGATTTGAGCCTAAAGCAAGCTAAATTGATTTAGTATAGTAAAAATAGAGGCATGAAAAACATTGTTCCTCATTCTCATTCAGTTACTCATATTCCAATTTTTGATTATCAATACAGCTTTTGTTTTGAGGTTTTGATTCTAGTTCTTGTTTATATTTGAGACATCCATTCATTTTTGATTTAATATTTCTAAGAGTTTGAGATATCTTCCAAATTCTAACCTTGACTGGCTTGAGAGGTGTCATTGCTGCAATAGGTTACAAATTTTGAGCATGTTCATACAATAAGCTTAGTACAAATCTTGCTCACGTAAACTAAGCTTTAAGATGTACCCTTAATTTAACTTGCCAATTTATGGCAATTTATGGTTAGTTAAACCAAGTGTGGGTCCTAAAACTTGATTTATGCAAACATGAATTCTAGTGATATTTCATCAAATAATACATATATTTTACAAATCAATAGAGCATTCAAACAAAAAAATTGAAATTGACAAAATAGAAATCAATGAATCTTGTGTAATTCTTTTTATTCTAAAACCTTTTTTCCAAGCTACAATCTTTTGGTGTTGACCATCCAATTTTTTTATTGTCTATATTAAATACAACCAAATGACCTTGAAATGCTAAACCTACAAATGAAATTCTCCTCAAAAAGAATCCTAACTAAGGAAATATAAATGAAAACCAACAAACTTCAAATAAATAATATAGATACTTTGATTATTTAAATTCATGAATATAAATTAATAGAAATATAAGAGTTGTATATAAATTGATATCATGAAGTTACCTCCAAATATATTGAATGAACTAGAACTCTTTGTTTCATGTTTATTAAACCAAGAGCATAAGATACCAATCTTTAAGTCAATATCAAGAATCTAAACCCCAACAATAATAACATTAAAATCAAGTTATGATAGTTACAAGATATTTTCTTTTTCTTTTTAGGTTTTTTTTAGTAAAATACAAAAACTAAAAGTCACTTGAATTTTTTTTTGTTTTTTTAAGGTTTAATGACACTTACTTTGAAGGCACTAAGGTATTGCAAAGGCTCAATTTGATATTGAGCTCCTTCATTTCCATCAACATTACCAAAAGTGAATACAAGATCTTCAAAGTCTTTATACCACATGGGATTCATATCAATCAAATCCCTGCTTTACGCAATTTAAAAATCATATTGGTTACATTTTATAATTGAAGTATTGCTAATACTTTAGAATAAACAACTTGTTGATTAGATTATATGGAACGTACTCAAAATATTATATTTAATTCATGGAATGAACAATTATTAAAATACAAGTGCAAAAGAGTGTTTATATATATAGATATTCTATTGAGTTCCTTTTGTATATACTTTTACATATAATGTTCATGTCAACATTGCACACACACATACAAATAGTTGTTTTACTTTGTTTTATTTGGAGCAAAGCTAAAGCCGTTTCATTGTGAAGTATTAACCTTTGAAACATTTTGAACTTCATAACAAAACTCTATTTACATTTTTGTACTAATCTCAATGAATTCAAATTTGTGAATTTAAAATTTGATATTCTTAATGTAAATCCCAAGTGGTCTATTCTTTGAATTAAAAATTGCTTGTTTGGTTCTTGCAAGTATTAGAAAAACTAAAAACTTTTTCCTTTTGTTGGTGTAGGTGTGAGCACCTAGGGGTGCAAAAAAATGTGTCCTAAACGACTCTTTTAGAAAGACTATAAGTGTCCACATTGATTGTAATTGAGTCATTTTAAAGTTATTGTGGACATTTATAAATGTTGTATACTAGTCATTATTACGCAAGTTTTTCTAGTAGTGCTGGATCATTCCAAAAAAAATCTAGATAAATAATTGGATTTTGTTGTTGAGTTTTTATCCTTGTATGTTTCATTGATTTGTAAGCATTTAAGGTATTTTATACACAGCTATAGGATACTTACTTTATTAAACAAGATAATTAAAAAAAACCCACTAGAAAGCAGGCTACAAAACAACTCAGTTCGAAGTCCAAGCATTATGATTTTGCAATTGATAATATTCTTCACTTTAGATTCTTTTGGAGACATATTTAAGTCGTTGACTTAAAGAAGATCATTAAAATGATTGCACAAAGAAGACATGAACGTTACAAAATAAACAAAAACATGTATTGATATGGTATTGAAATTTTTGTTTGGAAGTCAATTTTGGTCCATAAACATTGCTTGAACAAAATTCGAGGCATTTTTGGTTGCCCTTATATATGTGAATGTAACAATAGAAATTGCAAAGTGGTGTCATATTACTTAACGTCACTCTTGGCACCATAAAGGACATATGGTAGTATTTTGTTCACTGAATGTTTGTACAAACTAAGGGTCTCATGCATGGGCAATTTCATGTTTGCGCCACTAGTTATGTGAAACGTGCCCTCATTCTCAATGGCTGAAATGTGAGAATGCCCTTGTATGAGGCCCTTACTCTACTCTAAACTACCAAAATACTTTGTTGAGTCAATTACAAAAAAAGAAACTTTGGTACATAATCCAACCTAAAAAAATCTCAAAACCAGCAACAACAATGCTACATTTAGTTAACTCCAAATTGTGAAAGATAATTTAGATTGTAGGGAGCTTTATCAACAAAGAAAATATTTCAATGTTGTTCTTATTTTCTCAAACTAATTCTTCAAGCATGTAATGAGCCTTCTTAACCCCTCACTGCCCACAGATCTTCCCCGGTATCTCAGAATGTGCTCTTGGATGAACAAAATGTCAACATTTTGATAAGTTGCATCATTTAAAAAAAAATTGTAACTGTACACATTCAAACTTGATATGTTAAAGATCACATAGGAAAAGAAAACACAACAATATCACTTATGGATTGAAAGATTATAACATTTGATCAAGAGGGTGTTAAATCTATGAAAGTGATTTGAAGTCTTTCAATCCTCTTTTCACATCTCAAGTTTATAATTGAGGATATCAAAAAATATATGAGTATGTAAATTACAACATGTGTAACCCTAGTCAATTCACAGCTTAAAATCTACTCTACAACTTTTTAAATGAAGTTTCTAATGTGATTGTTTCTCCAAGTTCTAGTGTACTTGAGGCTCATTTCCAAGAGCTCTCAACACTAGAAAGTGAAGATTTGCAATGGACACCCTTGCACAAAATCTTGAATAGACAAATCATAGTCATTCATTTTCAAATTGGATTTTTGATACTAAAACAAGACTTCAATAAGAATAGTTTTAAAAAATAAGCACTAAAATTAATCTTTAAGAAAAGTCAAAAAAATTCAAGTCAAAAAGCATGGTGGATAGTTTTGGTCCCCTTGGGCGGTGAGGGGTTAAGGGATCTCCCCATCCAATTTATAAAAACCATAGATTTTCATGAACTTCAAAGTTTTCTTTGCTTTCTAGAAAGGTTTTTTATATTTGGACTTACATACATATCTAGTATTAATTAAAGTTACATATAATGATGATTGGGCAAGGTAAATTTTTGTAAGAGAAGCACTTGAATAGTGTCAATTTCACTTCTTCTTCTCATGCTCTAGGTTGAGTTAAATTTTAAAAAATTATGATAAATGCTTGAATATGGTCAACGTTTTTTTTCTTGCTCTAGTCATTGACACTATCTAATTAAAATGACCCGGTTTCTCAAACCTTCTTATCATATAGTGAGAAAAATTTACCCAAGGAGGAATGTTCTTCACAAGCATATTCTCAATATTATGGGTGTGCTAGAAGGAGGTGCAAGTGCAAACCTGTGCCAACAAGTCTTGTGATTCTCCAAAAGTCTTCGTACTTTGTCTCCATTTTTCAAAAGTCTTTTTACTAGATCTTCAGAAAATCATTTATACCCATTTTGGATAGCAAGTTCCTCAAGCTAACAAATCTAAATAAAACAAAAAGTAGTTGTTAGAATTAAAGGTTGCAAGATTAAATAAATAAATAAATAAAACATAATAACGCAAACATATTTGTATGTGCATATGTGTATATATCAATATATGTGTATTTAAGATATTTGTATGTGCATATGTGTATATATCAATATATGTGTATTTTAAGATACATCTTCATTAAGGAAATTTGAAGAAAAGAAAGAATTTGTTTTTCAATTAATTTTTTGAAATAATTAGAGGAGAGCAATTTTAAATTTTGCTTTACAATTGGTTTAGCTTTTCAAAGCTTAATTGGAAGAAACTAGCTATATTTAAAAAAATGCTCAAGTTTCATGCATATAAAGATTTGGTAAAAGTTGCTTCAAAAGACCATGAAAATTGAACATGTTTTGAAAAACTCATAGCATGATAGAAAATGGATCATGAGAGCTATGTTTTTGTTGTTAAGCATTTAATGCACCTAAAATCAAACTCCAAGTGGAAATTTGGTATTAAGCTTCAAAAGTTCCTTCAAGTTTGCAATGCCTTTAGAATCATGTCACAATAAATAAATTAATGCTTATGTTTCTAGTGTTGGGATTAGGTTTAAGGAGTTTTTATCCTAAAGGTAGATAAGGACAAATTTGACCCTTTCTAATATGTATTTTCATATAGTACCAAACAACTCAATCTTTTGTAAACCTTTTTTATTTGCGTAACTGCAATCAAATAGCATAATGTTATTATGCATTTGATAATAAGAGCTAATTTTTGTGTTAAAGGTGGTGATTTTTTATTTTGCTACTATGTCCTATCAAATTTCTATAATACTTAACTATCCATCCAAAATCCAAAATTGATTTGTTTGCATTCTATAGAAGATTTACTAATTACTTTGAAATGCAAATGCGTCACATGTCAAACATAGATGAAAGCATAACCCTTGAGATCTATCTAAAATAATTGTTCACTCTCAAAGTAATCCATACATGATTTTCAAAGTGACGCCAATTTGACCCATATTACCCTAAAGTTCATTTAGTGCAGGTCAATGAGGTGATACATTTGTATCACTAATCACTCTAAATTTTTATTACTCGTAAGCAAAATCTCTAACTACCTAGGACAAACAATGAATTTACCCCCAAAAAACCTAAATAAAAATTGGTGACTAAACTACTAAAACAACTTTTTTTTTAAATTCAAAAACTAGAAGAAAATAAAGATTTTTTTTATAGAAGTATATGTTCATCTAAAAAATCTCCAAACTTTAAAAATATGTATTATTTGTCTCAAATGAGGTGAAGCTCTTGTTCAACCACATTACATAGGATTTCATAAGGCTTATCTATTCATTTCAAAATCAAATTTGAGTTTTAATTGGCATGTTAAAGTAGACATACCCATTACCAACAATCCATTGTGCTTGTTTGGTACCAATGGCGTACATTCTAAAACACAAATGTATACCATGGGTATATAAGGACAACTTTTTTATTGGATTTTTATTAGTTTTTGTTATTGGTTTGGTTGTGATATGTTTTGTTTTATTTTTATTTTTTATCGGTTCATTTTATTTGTCTCGGTTGTTTTCTCTTTTGTTGTATGGGATTATTTTTGTTTTTGTTTTTTTAAATGGATGGTAAATGGGAATGTATGTCTACCTTGTGGCCCACAAGCAAGAGTAATTTTGCTTTACATATTGGATTAGTGCACCATAAATATCTGGCATCAAATAAGTCATTGTTGTGCCTGTGTCAAACACTATCTTGGCGTTTTGCTCCCCTACTTGGTGGTTGAACTTGCCAATTTGGATACTTTTCAGAAAAGCAGCTGCAAAACTGAATATTTAAATAAATGAAAGAGATTAGTAGGGCTTTTTTTTCTTTATTTTATAGAGGAATACGGTTTCCCATTTGCTTTACGAAAAAAGTTATGTACACCAATGAATAACAAGAAAAAAATCAAGAGGAAATATGATGGATACCCATAAATTTGCAATATTTGTGTAGATGTCCTTGGTTTTTCAAAAATTAAACATATATTTTTGATATACTTTCATAAGGTAGACACACCCAAATTCAAGCCCTCCCCTTGGCCGACCATTAATGTACCCAAGGTGTACATTTCAGTTCTGAAATGTACATCGTGGATACATAAGGTTGGAATTGGGGAGGCCCTGTTAAAGGGTCGGAATTGCGGAGGCCTTGTTAAAGGGTTAGGTATGGGGTCAGGTATGGGTGTGTCTACCTTACTTACAAAAAATCTTTCTTCACGGTTCTCAAAAGTGAATGTCACCTACTTTTGGGCTGTGATCACCTTTCAAATTCTAACACAAGTCATGCCCAAACATGAGTGACAGGCATCTTTCATAAATGTGAAGGAGGATAGTTTTGCAAGTATGAAAGTACATTAAAGGTGTTTGGGCAATTTCTGAAAAAACAAAGACACTTGTACAAATATCACAAATCTTAGGGGTATCATCAAATTTTCCCAAAAAGCAAAAGCTCAAACTACCTTAGTTTGAGAGCTTAAAAACTATTCTTTCTATGTCTTTAAATCCCATTGAATGTTTAAAATTTGTCAAAATGTTTGAAAATTAGGATTTGTAACTTCGAATAATTTTCTATCTCAAGTTTTGATTTTCTTAAAAGCCCTTACACGGCAGCACTTTTTGAAAAGGTTTAGTGCATAAAAAGTGGAATTATGCTTCAAGGAGTTGGTGTCTACAAAAATAATAGAAATAAAACTTGACATAGAAGTGCCAACATTAATTATTTTAATAAGGTGTTAAAACATTTTATCAATGCTATTATTTTTACCCCTTCGCAATACTTAGTTGAAATTAGCATTGGGGTGTGACTCCTAGAGTTGGGGAATCAAACATAGTGTGAACTATTTCGTATCATATTACTAAAATCAAAATGATCTCTGTAATATCACACTTGCACCTCTGTAATATCACATCTCAATCTCTGATATCATCACAAAGATACAAACTGGAGACTTACAAAAATTTGTATTTTGCATTCTATCTAGGACATTTTTTGTGCTTGCCACATTTTGCTAGGTCACATATGTCCGGTAGCCAATAGATAATAAATGAATGGACGAGCTTGCATTTGTCCAAAGTTGTCATATTTGTCGCCAATTTGGCCCTGTAGCCAAAATAAAATGCCTTGATTTAATCTAACATATGAAAGTCCTAATAAAGTTCTAATGATGAATGGGTAGCATAACAAGCTCCAACTAGTTGTAATAACATAACAATAAAATGTCCCAACATGTTGTGTATTGTTTGAGGCTTAGTTTTTGATTTTCTAGTCCCAATAAAGAAGTACCTCCCAACTTTATTGATAAGGGGAAAAAATCAAAAAATAAGTGAATATATTTGTTTAAGTTTTGGCATTTGTGTTTTGGTATGTGGATTTCATACATCATAACCCTATGGTGGTTTAGCATTATCTTGCTAAATATTTGTGTATCTTCAAAACAAGTTTAATCTTTTGCGGATCAACTTTAGGTATGTTCTGGTTTATATTTAAGGGAATTCCTACAGCAACACCCTAAATTATTAACAAGACACCCCCTCTGAGCATGAAAATGTGATAATTTAGGGTTGATTTTGCCGATTTTTTTATTTGGATCAAAAGATTTGTTTCACCTTTATCATTCTAAAGCTATACTAAAAAAAAAGTGTGCTTAAATTTCAAATTAAAAATATATGACTTTTGAGTTACTTAAAGCAAAAACATATATCTAAAAATAGTATTGGTGCAATAATATTTCAAAAAAATTGTATTTGTTACGTTTTCTTTCAAGGATGTGATAATGTTGTGATTGAATGAATGGTGAACCACTTAATAAATAAAAAATAGCACTAAATTATCACATTTTCATGCTTAGAGGAGGTGTCCCATTAGCAATTTAGGGTGTCGCTGCAGTAATTCCCTATATTCATTGTAATAATTTTATCATTAGTAATTTTCATGTAGTATATATCACATCTCCAAATGCTTAGATATGTACCCAAATGGAGTTGCATCAGTAATCATTTTAATCCAAGTCATTTGTTCTTGAACTAAAGACACTTCATCCCCAAAAAATAAGTATCCTACCACATCTTGTAAATGATCTTGAATATGTCTCTCTAAACAAAGTCCAATGATTTTACTAATAGCATGTATAGAAGCAAGTTGGTAAGGTATTGAAAACAACTTTGGCATCAATCCTAGAACACCATCAACACCATCCTCTATGGAATCAATAGGTCCCTTAAATGAATGTCCACATCTACAATGCATAAATAGAATCAATCATTTAATCATCAATCCTAGTTTGAAGTTTTGCAAAAGACATGCTAAAATAGAACTTGATCTCTTAACTTTGAAGTTCATAAATGTCAACACAATTCACAATTTTTGGTTTCATTTATAAAATCAATCATTAAGTGCATAATGAGCAAAACACCCACTTTTCCAATCTATCTTTGAATAGACACTTTAATATATGGTCATCTAATCCTTTGTAGATAAAAAGTACAAATTTCAATCAATATGTGAATGCAAACATGCTCCATGCATATAAAGATTACATATACTTTTTCATTTTCCATACAATTTTAGGTTCTTGAATTAGCTTTGTAAAATTTGCAAAGCACAAATCTCCATTACGTTTTTTTGTAGATATTTTACAAAAAAAGAAAAAGAGTGATGTTTTTCAAGTTACCTAGTATTACATATATATAAATATTGGATGTTTGTTCTATACAAGTGTTGGAAAAAAAACACATAAACTTGATAATATATGAGTGGATGTAGAATTCTAATTTCAATAGGCATAGGGCATGTTTTAATTGTCATTTATTTTTCAAATTTTCAATACTTGTTCCTTAAGATGTTTGGGAATCTTAACATGTAAAACCTCATCAACTTAAGATGATTTATTCCTTTGTTTGATTCATATTTATTTATTTTTCTTTTTCAACATCTATTTGTGCAAAATGAACTCGAAATTGAGGGAAAGTTTTCATACCCAAAGACAAGCTTCTTTGAGGTGGCTGTCATGTCAATATGTTGCATCACAAAAGTTTCTTTAACCATTAGCACATTTACAACCAATCCACCAACGTAATAGATATCCTTACATAGGAATCCACCCTCGTAGCAAACATAAAAACCTGGAGGGCTCAAATCCTTGTACAAAATCAAGTTGCCAAAGCAAGGCTCATAATATCTATGAGGACCCTACATTTTACACCATGACAATTATTAAGTACATGTAAGTCCCAATTTTTGCACTTAGCCAAGCAAAAAAACTGCTTCATAATTCTCACAAACAGATGGGATATTTTGGAAAAAAACTATAAAAAATACTAAAATTAAATTTTTTTCATTATTTCTATGTCTAATTTATAATCTTCATTTATTTATTAGAAACTTTGCCCCTTTGTGGCCCATCTTAAAGCACGAGTTTAAATAGCGTGGGGTTCTTTTAATGTGTATAAAAGCCAAGTGCATGATTAGAAGCCCAATTTGCATAAACGTTAATTTTTTTTGTTTTAGATGGTGTTACACTTAAAGTAGAATAGCTTATTCTAGTCACATTGGTTGTTGCTCATATTCTGGTTTGTTTAGTTATAAAAACAGGTTTTGTTAGGAGGACAACGTTCTGAAGAATACTCAAAAACTACAATCAAATTTTTTTACTTGCCTACTTAGAATGATTATTAAAATTATAATTTTGAGATGTAGGTCAATGATTGGAACCCTGGCCAATGAATGATAAATATAACAAATTGCTACTACAGTGTATACCTCCATATAGGCACTCCCACTCCTTATACGTTGTTGGGTGGTGTGATTGCATCACTTTATACTTTTGGTTACATGCTTGCAAAACATGCGCTCTACCAATTGAACTGAAATATAAAAAAGCACCAACTAAGGTAGAAATACCATAAACGGTTATTGCTCGATAATGGAAGAGTAGAGTGTTCTTAAACCACCAAGAGTTGGCTTTGAAAGAGATTTCAAAAAGATGCTATTTTCTCACATTTGATTGGTTCAAATTTATTTCGGAACAAGGTTCTAGAGGTAGCCGTTTAAGGTGCACTTATGAAACCAAAATTAGTCCAAACCCTAAATCCACATTTATATTGCATAAAATATTCATTTTTGAGTTTTTTTTTTGCACTCTTCCTTATCCTTGTTTCTCCACAGATTGAGCTTAATTTCTCAAGAACTTCCCCATATCTTCAAGCTAAAGTGCCTTATTTTAACCATTTATGGTACTTCTACCTTAAATATCTAGCAGGGATCCACCAAATTCTCAAAGTCTAATTGGTCATAGGTTGAAATTGGGCCTTAATGCCATATAGCTTTACAAGAGCTTCAAACTCTATCTCAAATTCCAAAATTTGAGCTCATGTAGAAATATCCCCATGACCACATTTTTTGAAAAGTTTGGCGCCAAAAAGCGGGACATCACTCCAACCATTAGATTTAGAAAAAACAAAAACTCAACTTGAAGATCAAGCCTAAAAGTCATAAAATACATTAAACATTCAAGAGCTTTTTTTGCTTCTTTTTTTGCCCTTCAAAATGGGACAAAACTTGAAATAGGACAAGTAGAGTTGGGGGATGAGACTTAGTTTGATTTGGCCTATGTAAATATTGCTTGAACAAAATGTTTGGCATTTTTGGTTACTCTAATATTTGTGAATGTAATAATAAAATTACAAAGTGGTGTCAGGCTATGTAATGTCACTCTTGCCAACAAGGATACGTGGTAATAATTTCTTCAAGCAACTTTTACGCAAACTAAGGACCTCATGCATAGGCAATCTCACATTTACGCCAATAGTTACTTGGGCTTTGGCCTTGTTCACAATGACTTATATGTGAGATTACCCTTGCATGATGTACCTTATACTAAACTATACACATCTCCCCATCCCCATATTTCTTGAAGAATAAGCAAAAAAATTCATGTAACCATGAAGCCTCATTCATCCAAAAAAAATTTGCCCAAAAGAAAGTACCACAAATTTCAGGTTGTCTTTTTTGATTATAAACGGAGGCTCACAAAATATCCATGACACTTCACTCCCAGTATCTATCAACATGAAATAAGTGTTGCCACCAACATACATCTCTGCAAAAAAAGCTCTGCAATCCCACGGAGTCACCTCAACAATACCTCAAACCTCATTTCAAGACGGCTGTGCATGAATATATATACATATATACACATGTGTGAATATGTAGAAAGAGAACTATGTAAATTGTACAAGTATTGTTTAGTGATAGAACATAATACTAGTAGAAAAGTATTTCCTGAAAGGTTGATTCATAATTACATTAGATGTTCACAATGATTGTTAAATGACTCAATTACATTCATTGTGCATTCCAAAAATTGTTCATATATGCAATTGAAAGTTTGAAATCAATGTAAGTATTACTAGTAGAAAACTTAGTTTTTTTTTGTTTTGTTTTGGTTGCATTGATGAGTTCATTTTTTTTTTTTTGTTAATTTTAGACAAAAATGAACAAAAAAATGAGATCCTCAGGGCAACCAAAACAACAACAAAAACTAAGTCTAGCCTTGAGTGCTCAAATGTACATATTTTTGGAGTTTCCAATGTAAAAGCAAGTGAGATATATGCATTATTTCTCCATGGTAGTGCAAGAAGGTTTGCATTGTAATACTAAGTTGTTTACATGAAGTTTAGATTGAAGGTCAACAACTGGTCCAATTAGGTGGTAAAATAGGCAATTATTGAATCTCTTTATCTATATGGGTTCAAGCGCTTAGAATTTGTCTACAACATCTAGTACATATAGATATGTCTTGTTCAGGGCTTTTGATTTATGTAGAAATCTCAAAACAGGCAACGTTATTTTATGAACGTAAAACAATGAACCATGATCCATGAGCAATAAGTCAAGATTTTATGAGCAAGAACAGATTTTGAGTTCAAAATCGATACAAAAATTAACAGAGCATCAAGTTTTATAAAGATAAAAGTTTAAATGCACAATTATAGGACCATAGGTGAAATTAGTATTTTGACTAAAAATCCAAGCTCAATGTTCATTGTTCACAACTCATGGACCCAACTCATGATATAGCATTCTCCATCTCAAATCATGTTGTTCTTAACCCCTAAAGGACCAAACACTACTAGAAAAGGCCCTTTTATGACTCACTGCATATAACTCTTGATTGTCATTGAGAATTAGTCATATTGGAGAGCATATAATTTACACTATATATGACTCTACTATGTGACTTTCCAAAATATGACTAATTTTGGATGACAATCAAGAGTTATATGCACTGAGTCATAAAAGGGCTCTTTTCTAGTAGTGAAAGAGTCCAATATAGCCAAATGAGGTACTTGGAGGTGTAAAAATAGACAAAAATGACATTGCATGCTCAAGTTTTGGAGTGCCACTCAAGTCCAAATGGAGCTAAAAGTCCAACAAAACTTTTGGATTGGCTTGTTGTTCCTTGAAGCCTCTAGATTTTGCACCCAAACATTTGAATTTACTATCTTTTATATTTAAAATTTTAGTGGGAGTGTATATAGGCATTGTACATTGCATTGTGGATGGAGGAATTTGGATGGGATGGATTGGAAGCCCACACTCACATGTGTAGGGGAGAAGGTTGGTGATGTGTCACTTTTTTTTCTCTCAATTGGGCAAGATTTTTGTAGCTCTAAAGTAGTTAGCTAGCTAGATCCACTTACTTTGAATGACCATAAGTTTTGGAATTTTTTCCCAATTTGAGTAGTTTTTTTTCCATCAAGTATAGCTAAACACGGTCTCATGCATGGGATCAACCATTAGATGATTATTTGTTTTAGGAAAAAATCATGTCAAAGTCCAAAATCCATATTGTGAATTGCTATCCAAATTAAAAAAAATATGAGATTCTCAACAGTGGGGATTTTATAGGTTTACTTGGATTTGAAATCAAACTAGCCTTAAACTTTTGATTTACAGTTGGGTATAGAATGACCAGTTTGAATTGTGTGAATACTTGTTCAACTTTCTAAAAATTGAAAAAGCATGCTGAAGGTTCCATATTAGAAGTATGCTAAATTTTCTTAGCAAGACACTTAGGGGTTAAATATCACACCTTCTTGCACTACCATAGAATTGCATCTTTGTTCACAACTTCCATGTATAACTCAACAATATATGCTATTATATATATGCGTGAAATCATAGCATTTTAGATTGAATACATGTTATGAAGTGGACAAACTCTTGTGTAATACGTTTCAAGTGGATCAAGGTCTTGCAAGCCCAAGAGTTGTAAGCTTGGAGCATGAGGTTGTGATGCGTTGTCAACACTAGTATCAAAGGAAAACCGTGCATGCAATGGAAATATTAAAGATTCAATTGGGCTTTGCGATTGCAATTTAGGGTTTGTGGTAGAAAAATTTGTCCACCACAAGTATGGTAGACAAATCGTGACAAGGAAAAAGAAAAGTTTGAGACAGAGAAAGAAAAGTTTGAGAATCCTTGCAAATTGTGGCCTTCTTTGAAATGCAGATTGTCCTTGCTCAAAAGTCCAATCCAAAGGTGCCTGCAAGTACACATATTGGTAGATTTATATTTGAATTGTAATGATGAAACTAATGTTTAGGGATTTAGTGTGTTATCAGCCGGTTGAAATTGCAAAAAAAAAAAAACTGGTTGAATTTGAAACCTTCACCTACTAAATTTATCAAAAAAGATTCATCTTGATATATTATAGTATACTACTTGGTGCAGTCGTGTGAAAAACTAGTTGAAATTATGAAACAATTAGCAGTTGGTGCTTGCTATGCTATGCATTCACCATTAAAATTTTATTAGGATTTACATATGTTAAGTAGAATGTTAAGTAACAATTTCACAAATGTTCAAAATAATTGTATCTTTGTGATAATACTACAGAGATTGGGAGATGTGATGTTATAAAGGTCAGGATGTGATATTACAAAGGGCCTTGCGACTTTAGTTGTATGATGGCTTTTACCTATGAAACCAAAATAGCTCTCCAAATGCTAATGAAAACGTCATAGTTGAATATGATAGTTTTATAAGGTTAGTTAAATTTGACTGTGTAACTGATGAATTCGGTTGTTCTCATTGTTTGTGTCAATGGGTAGTTTTCAATATAAAAATGCTTCTATATTAATTATAACTCAAGTAGTTGTGATCAAATTTTATTGAACTTGCACATGTATGACTCATGATGTGTCCTTAAATATCTTTATAATGATACAATCAACCCTCTTTAATTGCACACTTTTTTATATTCAAAAAATCTATCATATTGTGCACACGTTTTATGGAATAATTTTCCCTTGTTAAGTTTGAACACTTGAGTGCTTATAGAAACTAGTTTCCTTTGTACATGCTTTACAACTTGATCACCTAGTTACAAAATATCTAATAGCATAACCCATTTTATTAGCTTATTTTTGTTACAACTAAGTCCACAATTTTGGTTAATAGGTAATTCGTAACTTAACATGATTGAGGAGATTTTTCAAAACCTTTAGGAACTGAATCTCAAGCTTATCTTAGATTTAGGTATCTAAAGCTGTATAAAATAAAATAAAACAAAAGTTGGCCATTGTGGAATGCTATACATGCTCTCTGTAATGAATTTTGTATCATCAAATCTTGATTTTTTTATGTTGGAAAATTTTACATTTTGTAACTAAAGAGGATTTAACGTGCTCAAAGCAACATAAGGATTTCAATAAAAATTGTTGAATCTTTGGTGCGAGGAACTCTCAACTTTCGAAACCCTAATTTGTGAGGTCTAAGAAAAAATTGGTGCATTATTGCGTTTCAACAATTTTTTAAGAATAAAGGAGGAGCTAACGTTTTCAGGTTGGGAGAAATAAAAATATGTCAAAAGAGAACACCAGCAACACGTTGGATAAAGACTTTTGAGTCATAAAAGAAAAATAGGAAATTGTTATTCAATGGTTGGTATATTTTGTTACTTGTTGCGTGGACTACTCAAAGGACACCTCCAAATCCATTGCTACTTCAACTCTATTGTTGAGTAATGTTGTAACATATAGAATTAAATAAATGATTTTTTACCATTTTAATTCAAAATAATGTGATTCCTTGAGTGCATTTGAGATGTGTATGTGAACCAATAAATTATGTACCTCATCAATTTCTTGGCTTCCATTCTCTCTACTTGGTCGACGAAACAAGCGCCTCATTGCAAAATCTCATTTCTTTCCTTGTGCACCAACAAAAAAGGAAACTTTTCGTCGGAACACCGAGTGTTGGTGTTTGGCAATTGTGCCTATAACAATGCACTTTGCCATTGAAAAAAGAAATCACTCTAAAGATTATTTGATGATAATTATAGACCAGAAAGGCAATTTCAGTATGAGATGGAATACAACAAAAACTGTTACAATTTTCAAATACTTTCCAGAAATCACATATGTTTGTGCAAAATAATTCATACACAAGGTGCAAATTCTTTCAATTGCAAGATTTTGAGATTTTGAGTTAATACTCATTAGAGAACCTAAAGGTGCAATTTATGCAACTATATGATACAAGTCGTGAACCAAGTTTCCCAGTACAAAAATCATTAAAAGAAAAATATCCTTCTTGACAAAAGTGACTAGTATGCTATCAACCTCAAATAAAATACTTGGAAAAAAAACACGTCTAGTCACGCAATGAATTCTGCATTGACACCTAAAATTCAATATCTTGCCCTACCTTTTCCTCTCCCTCTTTCCTTAAATTTTGGGCAATAAACAATCATCCAATGTTTTGAATTAAATGTTTTTTAATAGGGAATTTTAAGCAACAATTGAAAAAAATCAAATGACTTTTCACCCTCCCTTTGGATGTATTTTCTTCTCCCTTCCCTCCCCTCTAACAAATTAAGAGTTATATTATGAGACAATTCCACTAGAACCCTAGCTTGCTAAATGGACCTACTAAGTTGACACGGGCCTTTCTAACATTTATAAAAAAATGCTCCCTCTTACCTATCCGTTGGGTAATTACAACCGGTCAGCGTGCAACATAAACAAAAAAACAAAAAATGTTTGGTATATTGTGACCGGTGTTTTACCTTATATTTGGAAGGTGAAAGGACATTTTCAATAAACCTTATTAGTTAACTCTTACTTTGTATTTTAAATTGAATACAAAGGGGTGGGGAGGGAGACAAAAAGCCTTTGTATATTTTTAAAATTAAATCTGAAATTTAAAACTAGAAGAGGTATAGACTGACATGAAAAGACATATGCGTTGAGTCCCCACTTAAAATCTCACCACTATTCATTTACCTTGGTAAATGGGTGGTAAATGGGTTTACAAGACTTGTATAATATAGATTGGTCAAGCATTCTAGCACCCAAAATCAAAAATCAAGGGGATAGGGGAGAGGGAAAATTAGGGGAAAGGAGGCTGAAAAGTCATAGGAAATTTGTGGAGGGAAGGGAGAGGAAAAGGTAGAGCAAGAGAGTGTGAAAAGTCATTGAACTTTTGAGAAGGGGAGAGAGGAAAAGACTCGTCAAAGCTCCATCCAATCACAGATTTATTGAACTCACATACAAAATTAACATAGTCTCTAATATAATTAGATTAATATGTAGATTAGCAATAGATTATTATTGAATTTTGTAGAAGCAAAATGGAGGTGAAAGGGCAAAAACAATCAGATTCCAAACTACTATGAAAATACATGTAAACAAAATGTTGTCGTTACACCTATAGAATCATTATTGTGACATTGATTTTTTTAGAATTGCATTCAAAGAGATGAATATTTTGAATTTTCAAATTTTTGTTTACGGATGTTGAGGTTTTGATACTTTCGCGTCAAAACCCTAATTTAAAGTTTGTAGAGTGAAACTCATTAACACGTTATTGTAATTCCAAATTTTCTATATATGAATCACAAAATCGTAATGGAATGTCCATAACGTCCATATCTTTAGGGTGAAGTCTACGTGTTTTCAATGATTCTTTTTAAAAAAAAACTCTTTGCAAGAGAAACCTTTGACTAAACTAGATTTAGAAGAATGGACGATTTCTTGAGAAAAGCGTGGCCATCAAAGATTAATTTGACGAATACAATGAAAACACTGAATTCTATATGTTAATGTAACAAGTGTGGAAAGTTGGATTTAATAAAATCTGGATCTTGAAATGAGCATTAAAAAAAACCATTGTGGTTTATTTATGTAAGTGTTTAATAGAAAACCAACAGTTTGCATACGCAAAAGAGGCGAGCCTATTTTTAGCAAATGATGATGTAATTGTACAAAAAAATAGTACAGATGACGCTCAATTCTTTGACCTACGGATGAAATACTAGAAACTTTGACAAACTTAGATTCTTCATGTTACAGTCCAATTATTTGCAACAATGTTGTAAAACAAGTTGTGTTTTATTGTGCTATCAAGAAAATATGGTTAGACATGGAACCATTTGATTTTTGTTATTGCGTTTGAATTAGATGTAAGGCCATGTGTTTCCAAAACATAAAACAATATGACATTTTTAAAAATAAAAATTCTTGTTGTTTAATGCATGACATTTATAACCAACTAAATTTCTGCAACAAGAAATATTAAAGCACAACACTTACACCCATTAAGTCAAAAACAATTCTATCATTTAGAAGAGCAAAACCTAAACTTCATCTCGGTGGTCTCATATTTTTGGTACTGTACTTTTTCTTTTTCTTTTTTGACAAAGCCGCTCAAATTCAAGAGCTGTTGATTATTGGTGTCATGCACTATAGTGAAAGAACAGTTTTTTTTTTTTTTTTTTTTTCTTCGTAAGTGAAAAAATGAGTGTTTTTAAGACTTTAGTTGCGTTGGTGGTGGCTATAGCAACAATGCTTGTAGGAAATTCCAATGCGAAAATAGAGAAATTCTATTCCTCATGTCATACTGGCAAAGGCGATATTCAACTCTATAATTGCAACAAACACTTTGACCTCGATAATGACAATCTTGCAGAGTTGCAAGCGTACACCATTCCAACAAGGTATGTAATACAATTTATCATTTTGAAACTCATGATCTTAACGCGATATTCGTTAAGTTGAGAAAAAACTTGATTTTGAGACTTTTGGATTTTCTGTTCTTGAAAGGATATTCAGTAAATACTTTTTTCAGGAAGTCAAAACACAAAAGTCCAAATAATTGAATTTTGCGCAAATTAATGAATATTGTGTTTCTTTGCTATGGTGCATGTAGTGCAAAAGAAACTCTTGTTGTACTTTGGTATGGCAAAAAACCTGCCTTTGTCTAATAAAACATTTGATTTATTTATTTTGTGATATCATGATAAAAAGAAATCTTCTAGAAAAAACAGCCATGCACTTAAAATGAATTCATGTAGACTTTAAAAATCAGTTTTAGAGTGTACGTTTGCAAAATTTATGATAAATGAAAAATTAGGGTTAAGTCAATGAGGCTGTGAACTATGAGATAACACGTACATATTTTTGTCTAAAGTGATTGGTCCTTTTTCAAATAACTCATAATTACAAGATAGATTAAAATTCCAGAGACTCCCTTGAATATTGCTATCTCAATTTAAAATGTAGTCAACCATTGAATAACCACTAATGTTTATAATCTCTAGTCAATTTTTTTTCATATCATCCATGAATCTGAAATCAAGCTTAAAATTGCAATAAACGTGTCAATTTTTTGTGAAAATGAACCTAAAAGAAATAAAGAAACAAAAATGAACCTAAAAGAAATAAAGAAACAAGACTAAATAGACTTTCATTCACAATTAGAAATAATGTAGGGAATTATTAAAGCAATACCCCCAAATTGTTTATGGCATGTCCCCAAGGTTTATCACGAGCATGCAAATTGAGAATTTAATGCTAAAATCTTAAATTCAGGTGTTTCATCCTTAATTCCATCATTCCTTTAATCATGGCATTATCACCTCCTTGAAAGAAAAAAAGAAACAATAAACACAATTTTTTATTGAACCTTTCATGGTTTCATGTACTAATGCTCTTTTTTGATCATTTCTTGTTTTTATAATTCCAAATCTTGTATTTTTAGGTGCAAAATGATTCTTTAAAGATATAGCCCTAGAAATTTGCAAGTGAAACAACTCTTTTAAGTCCAAACCAAGAATTTTAGCATTAAATTGTCAATTTGCATGCTCACGGTGAACCTTGAGGTGTGCTCCTTGTTAACAATTTGGGGGTATCACTTTAATAACTCCCTAAATGTATAAGACCTCAAATCAAATAATTATAGCTAGTCAACGTTAGAAATTGAAACTTACAAATTCTATTGAGCAAGGCTGTGAGGATTTAATTGGTTCATAATTTGCATACATATTTAGAATGAGAAGTGCTTAGCTCTTTTTGCTTATGGAAAAATTAAAAATTCATGTATTTTTTAATGACTTCATTCTACATTTTGTTTTGTAGATATGTTTTGAAATTGAAAGATAACGCAAAAATTGGTGCAGTAAATGAGATTTGCTCCAAAGCTGAATCAAATAATACTTACTCTGGATATTGTGTACATAAGTGAGCTTATATATGTTTAGCACAAATTATATGTTCTAGCTTATATATTTCAGCTTTAAATATATGTGTTAATTCATATAAAATAATATTCAAGTATGTAGTATGGGATTCTAACACTTCACATATTTCATTTAATATTTAATATGAGATTTTTCTCATCAATTCTTCACTAACGCATTAAACATGTTTTTTGACCCATATTCTGTCTTCTTAATATCTAGTAAGATGAGAAATTAAGAGGTTTATAAAAGCTTTAATAACTTGTGAATTGTTGAGGATAAAAAAATATTGAAATGTTTTCAAGACTAGCAAAAATATTAAACATGTAAGGAAAGGATTCTTTGACTATTTCATAAATTTGATAAACATGAATTTGACACTAATTTATAATTTCAAGTAAACCCTATGAAATGAAAAGTGAATATGTGATGGTAGAAATAAATTATTTTTGTTGATGTATCAGAATTCAAAATCTGTTTGTAAAATGATCAAATGTATGTCAATAAAGTGAATATGTTGTTAGGCTGTAAAAATAAATAAATAAAAACCAATTACAATGGTAGTTAACGCAATATTTATTAATTTAGGGAAGAACCCATTTTTTGGACTTTTAAGTTTTATGTCCTTGAAAAAGTATCTAGTAAATTTTCCATTGAGAATGTAAACATCATAAAATCCCAAAATCAAGTTTTTCCCAGATTGATGAATATTGCGTATATAAGTGTAAATTTTTCAGTGAGGCTGAGATATTTTACTGATGATGCATTCCTTAAATCCACTTTTTTACTTTTTCATTGGTTGGAGGTTTTCCATTATCAAAGAAACCAAATAAGTCAAGTTGTTTTGTTTAGGATTCATGCACCAAAATTATCATAGAACTCACAGTAAATGTTAGTATCATTAAACCTAAACATCAAGATAGTTAGTTGTAAAGCACGTAACATGTATTTGATATGATTTTTGGTTTTGCTTCAAATGCTATCTTTAAATTAACATTTTACAACAAAATACGATAAAATCTAATTAAGGTTTACTTTAATACAACGCACAACCATCAAGCAACAAATACAATTTGGAAAAGTCCTATGATTGACAAAAAATTAAAAACTATGTTCTCTAAGAATTTTGAACTATCTATAAGGGAATTGCTTAATCCATCACACATTTTTGCTAAATCCACCACATTGCACCATGTTGAGGATTTCTTTAAAGAAAACATGAACAAACTTCATATTCATTATATGACCATTTAATGATGATGGCAAATGCATGTATTCCGAGATTATATATACTCAAAGTTATGGAAGTTGAGTCAAGTAAAAGAAAGAAGAGAAAGAAGAATGGATAGAAAAAAATATTACTAAATGGTCATTTGATTAAAAAAATTATCCTACTTTTCTTTATGGAATTCAAAAACATGGTGCAATGGGGTGGATTTAGCAAAAAACTAGTGATGAATTTAGCAATTCCCTATTTTTAAACCATTGCAACTTCAAAAAGATCTGAGAAATACACAAAAGTCATAGAAGAAAAAAAAATCTATTGATTAATTTTATATAATGGACTACTTTTAGAACCTTTCTAGTCATCATTCAACAAAAACACAAGTTCAAGTATAGGAAGTGATGATCAACAATCAATATATTAGCAAAATCATGATGTCTTGTTTTTAGAATTCTTGAAAATTGCAAATAAATAAACAAATAAATAAGCAAGTTTACCTTTTAAAAAGTTATAGTTTAATTGGTATTTGAGATATAATGTAAAGATGTAAAAGGCTTTCACTTACAAAGACCTAAATTTCTATTTTATCTATGTATATCATAAAATAATTAAACATGTTTTTATATTTTATTAAGCAAACAATTTGTAAATGATATTTATTTCAAAATATTAGTAATATGAATGTTAATGCAATACATTGAAATTTTGATATTTTCCTTTTTAATGGTTTTGTGGTTGTTTATTTATTTATTTATTTATTTTACCTTGTTTATCTTGGAATTGTTTGATAGATTACCATGTATTTAAATTAAAAGAATTGCTAATTTGGTACCCCCATATTGTTAAATCAACACTCTAAGGTGGGCATGTGTCTTCTATGAGGGTCACCACCAAAGCATGCATGCACATTAATGTTTGCCCATTTGAGCCAAAGAGCACGAGAGCTAAATTTTAAAAAAAAATGGAGAGCGGTTGCAAGGGAGTGAGAGAAAGAGTTGACCCATATGCCTACCTCGGGAGTGTTGCTGTAACAAAATAGGGGCGTTGCTTTAACAATTCCTTAAACTAATTCATTTTATACATAGTGAATATAAATCTCAGTTCTTTTTTAATGTATTTATCACGATGAATGTATTTGTAACTGAATAGATACAATACAACTTGGACGGGCATGCTCATGGTTTTAACCGGAGACAACTTATACCAACTTTTGGAAACAGAATTAAAAGTTGTTGAGCATGTAGAAGTAGAAGGTATCATTCGTGTAAGTCAATCTACTACTCCATCTATCATAAGCATGAGTGCTTCCAATGTTACACAAACCAATCCTCCAAGTTGGGGCTTAGACCGTATTGACCACCAAGCCAAGCAAGCTCTTATTAACAAATTATACACGGTTACAACTGGAGGCACCAATGTTCATGTTTACGTTGTTGACACCGTATGTAAAGAACAAAAAAACCCAAAAATTATCTATTGCTGTATTGTATAATAAAAATATACGTTGCATTAATTTTAGGGAACTGCTAAAGCAACATCCCATGGTTCTAAACCCCTAAACCCCTAAAGGACCATTGGCCCTTTTGGGGGACAAATGGGATTTTGGGCATGTATCTACAACTAAATTATTTTGTGTGATTTTTTTGAAATTTTTATGGAGGATGTAGAATTCAAAAATTTGCTTGGGCATTTAATATTTTCTTCATTTCCAACATTTATTGAAGAAGTTAAAAATGGTTTCTCAAAACCACACCTACTAGCAAACTAAAACTTCTCATAACTTTCATCTCATGAATCAAAATTGAATGATTCAAAGCTTCCCGTGTGTATGTAGTCTAAAAACCCTGTTTTTTGTTTTTATTTTTAAAAATGCAATTTTTGAAGAAGTTATTAGGCTGCCCGCCCTTTGTTGTTTTCCAAAAATTCATTTTAAACTTCTTTAATAAATGTTGGAATGAAGAAAAAATCAAATGCCCACATAGATCTTTGGATTCCCCATCACCCATAAAAGTTTTTAAAAAACCACACAAAGTAGTCTAACCATAGGTACATGCCCAAAATCTCATTTGTCCTTTGAAGGGACAGTGGTCCTCTAGGGGGTTAATGCAACACACCAAAGGTGGGCACCTGACTTTTGCAAATGTTGCCACCATAGTGTGCGTGCACACTGATATTTATCCTTTTTAAACTTAAAAAAGCACAAAAGTCAGATGTGAGAGCATGTTATAAGAAGAAAAATGGAGTTGATTCACATGCCTGCCTTGGGCGTGTTATGTTAAAAATATGGGGATGTTCCCTATTTTTATTATTGAGAGTATTTATAACAAGCTAGATCATGTGATTAAATAAATATATTATAAAAAGGGAACTACTAAAGCCACATTCAAAATTGCTAACGTCACCTTCCCCTCCCAAGGTGTGCTTTGAGCACAAAATGTGAGAATTTAATGCTGATTTTTTTGATTTGGATCAATATGTTTGTTTCACCTCTATCATTCTAAGGCTATATTTGAAAAAAATTTGAAAAAAATGGAGGTGCTTGAATTTAAAACTAAAAATATAGGATTTTTGAATTTTTGAAAGCAGTAGTACATCAAAAAAAAATAGCAATGGTGAAATAAAAATTCAACAAAAATTTGTGTTTATTTTTTATTTCAAAGGAGATGATAATGCTGTGAATAAATGAATGATGAACCACTTGAATTTAAGAAAAATAGCATTAAATTCTCAAATTACAAGCTCATATAGGTGTGGCTTCAGCAATTCCTCATTAAAAAATATAACATTTTGAAAAAATGTGTGAAATTTTAACATTTAAATAATTGTTTGTTAATGGTTGAGAAGGGTATAAGATGTTCGCACAAAGATTTTCTGTATGCGGATGGAAGACTTGATTCGACCAAAAAACCCATGTCCAGATGTCTAGCGGGGTATGATATAATTGGTGATGGCTATTTAACAAATGATTGTAATGGACATGGTACACATTGTGCGGGTAATTAAAGTTTCATTTCTTTTATGAATCGATTATATTGACTTACAATAACCTTCATTTGTATTTGTCGATATAAAGTAAATTTCAATCTTATGCAAACAAACACTTGGCCAAAAAGATCCACTTCGTACCCAGACATTTCACACGTTCCTTCATCACATTCATAACTAACCACATGTTCTAATGCTGAGAAAGGGGAGGAAAAGGTGTTAAATTTTTTAAAGGTGGATCAATGAAGGAAACGGGATATAGTGCATGCCACTAATAATCAACGAAATTGCAGCAAGAAGAAATACTAAAGCACAACACAAGTTTTTAGTAGATCAAAAATAATTCTACCCATAAGAATAATTATACCTAGGCTTCTTCTAGGTGGTCTCAAATTCTTGATAACTTTTTTTGACAAAGTAATAGAGTGGTTGCTCAAATTTAGGAGTTGTTGGCTATAAATGTCATTCACTATAGTAAAAAAAAATCAAAAAAGCACATTCAAATAAGTTTTAAAAAATCTCAAAAGTCACTACAAATCCACCATGTATCCCTCTAATTTTATTCCTAATACCATTTGTTGAATCTGCAAAACTCTTGTGGAAGTTGAGACACTTTTGAGTTCTAGAGAGGGATATCTATACTACAGTAGTACCTGGCTAAGATGAACATGTGTAAGAAAAATGCTTGGATAAGATCACTCCCTATGACATGGAAGTAGCCCAACAGGTTCAGTATTGGGGAGCTGCAAGGGGTATTTGGCTACGATGAATGCTCTCTTAAGATGAAATGAATATTTTGTCTGCATACCTTCATCTTAGCTAGGCACTACTGTACTAAGTGAGAGGATTTCAACTTTGCACCCTTTTCTAAAACCTTCTAGGACTCTTTGGTGTAATTTGAAGCAATAAAAGATGCCCTAAATATAGAATACCAATTGCCCTCCAACCATGTCATTTTCCAAAATCTTCTAGAATTTTTTGGTGGAAGTTGATACAACAAGAATGCCCCAAATAGAAAATACCAAGTGTCCTTCAATGATGTGCTAGAATACCAACAAAATACCAAATGCCCTCTAGCAAAATATATTGTGATGAAGACAATTACTAAATTTTTGATTTAAAAAGAGTACCAAAATGACAAGACACTACACTTAGATAATAGATTGGTTGTGAGATGTTAATTTTTTGTAAAGTTGAATGTTTCATTACCCATGCACATCCAACTTGTGCAAAACGTGTGTCCATATACTAGTATCTATATATAGTTAGAAATGGGATAGTAGTTGTTAATAAGCACGGTGTACTTGTTTGATGTTGTAGGTGCAAAATTGCGTTTTGTGGGGATGTAGGCATGATAAAAATGTACAATACATTAAAAGTAGAAAGAAGAATAAACAAGACTTTCTGCAAGACTACCGTTTAGGACGTTAGAGTGTTTCAAGTGCAAATTCAAATCTCCTATTTAACCCCTAAAGGATGAGGCAGCCCTTTGCGACTAGTACAATACAGTGTATTTTTCTTGTATTTGGAGTGCATCCACACCTTTATTACATTTGAGATCAACAAAGAAGTAAGAATATAGATTAATGCTATCCTAGTGAGGTAGTCAAGATCCCAAATTAAAACTTTTTGTTGGTAGTAAAAGCCAGTCATATAGTATGTATAATAGTAGCCTCATCCTTTGAAGGTTAAGGGGTTAAAAGAAAGAGTGGATTTTTTTGGCTAGATCTCTATAAATAAATAAAAATGTTTTAACTATATATAAGTACCAACAAAAAAAAATGCAAAGTCATTTCTATCTAAAACAGAAATTTATACTTAGTATCAAATCATGAAAAAAACATGATTTTTGTTTCAGGCATTGTTGCCGGTTTACAAAGTGGAGTGGCAAAAAATGCTTTTGTTCATCCAGTTAGGGCCTTGTCTTGTGATGGTAGTGGAGGGTATGGAAATATTATAAATGCTCTTGATTGGTTAAGCATTAATGTTATTTCACCAGCAGTAGTTTCTATGTCTTTGGCATCTCCAGCATCAATTAGTATTGATCAAGCAATCACAAATTTTATGGATTCAACCGGCACGCTTGTGGTAAGTAGAGTGTAAACTTAAAGTGTAAAATTTGTATGCAATTGAACCTATAAACAAATTTATGATAATTTCTAGAATTTATGTACATTTAGTATCATGGTAATTACATTTTATTTATGTATAGTGCACTCTAACAAGTTCTTGAAATTTTTAACCCCTAAAGGATGTTGTTTTGTATACAAACTCTTGTATTGTATAAAGATGGGGCATTTGGGTAGCACTTGAATTCCATTGGAGTTGTAAATTTCAAGCCAAGTCATAAACATATTGTTAATCAACTAGGATTTTTTGGGGAGTTTTTGGCGTTTGTCATAAAGTCACTTCTTTAAGTACTAATTGGTCCTCACATAAATACAGACAACACTTTTGGTAGGCAACATCCTTTAATTCAATTGGACAACAACCATTTGTGAAGAACAGCAATTGAATGCTTCAAAATCAATAAAATCCTAAAATTATGCTAGCAATCTCAAGACACATAAGACACATATCTAAGAATCATATTAATGAAAAAAGTACTACTGGAATTGTGGAGCTTGTCATTGTTTGACAAAGTTGAAATGATGTATAGTTGAGTTTCAAAACATTTGAAAACTTATCGGAGGCCATTGTACATTTCATAGCCTCAACAATTGATTTTTATTATAGTTGAAGATTTTATTGAGAAATTATTTGCAAATAAATGAGTTTTGTTACGTCCAAAAGACAATGAAACAAAATAATCGGTTCAGAAAATATTGTTGTCTGTCTTCTATGCCATATTTAACTGGTTTAGGACAAACCAAAGTCTAAAAATAAAATTGTGAGAGGAGATTGAATGTTTTTGTTGTGGTTTAGAGTATCCTTAGAGCATCTCTAGCTCTATGGGGAAACAAAAGGATAGAGAGATTTTGGAATGAAAAGGGAGCAATTAATGCATGGACTTGTCAAAAGTTATTTTTGGCTTGGCAAAAAAAATGTAATTTCTTTGTGCATAACTACTCCTTCAAATTTTACCTTTTACTTTGACATTTATACATTGATGACAAATAATTTTTCTTCTGCAAACAAGGAGACTTGTCATTGGTTGAATATTAGTTTACTTGAGAGGGTACATGGAGGAAATAAGTGGTCAACACTAAAAACAAGAAACATTGAATTCAGCAATGATGAAATTTTTGAGGTCAAATAGAGATGCCTTTGGTTGGACTTGCACTTTGGCACAACAATTGTAACTTTTTAATGGAGCTACAATCCACATGTGTCTTTGCCACTAGAATTGGTTTAAAAAGGCATTGATAATGGGTACTAGTATTCTCACCACAATTTTGGCTAGTGCCATTGCACGCCAAACTTCCACTACTCTCTTCACCAATTATTGCTCTTAATGATTTTCTCTTGACAAAATTAAAGGCAGCTTGACTTCAAATTATGTGATTATGATAAAAACATTCAAACGCATCTTGAACACACCTTTAAGTAGGCTATAATTATGGCAAATATTACAAGAAGCGCCTTTATGATTGTAAAAAAAATTGCATCATGATGGCTAGCAAGTTGTGATGCCAATAGCAAAAGGCATGTGGCGTGTGATAATGCTAGTAAAATTTTGTTAGAGTGATAATAAACAAAAATTGTTGATTAGGATAGCATTAGCAAAAATTGTGACGACAATAGAAATTTAAAAAAATCTTTCCGCTTTCGTTTTATTAGTTTTTAATAGCTTGAATATTGTGTTTTCAATTACTAACAAGTAAAAATTTATAATACATTTGGCATTAGGTAGTGGCTTCAGGCAATTTCCATGATGATGCTTGCAACTATTCTCCTGCACGAGTACTTTCTACATTATCAGTTGGTGCAAGTTCTGTTGCAAATGTTCTAAGTTGGTTTTCAAATTATGGTACTTGCACATCAATTATTGCTCCGGTAAGCACGTGAAAATATACAAATATTTAAAAATCCTTAACATGAGAATAATGGAGCTATTATCAATAACCTATTTCCGGTCTAAACTTTAGTGATTTCAATACCATTTGGTACTACATAAGAGTATGTAGTTCATAATTCGTAAAATTTAAAGTTTTTTTTGTTTTTCCTGTTTTGACGTATATACAGATTGTTATTTAGAGGAAGTGATTTCATCAAAGTTGTGTGTGAAAAAAAATCAAAATACAACTCAAAAGGTCTTTGTTAAAACATATCGTTCTATAATTATAGCCAAATAGTCTTTAACCCCTCATCGCCTAAGGGGACAGTTTGTGTTCTCTAGCATTCATTGAAGTACTGTAACTTTTGCAATTATTATTCAAATTCAATAAAATTTGAAGTCAAAGTTGCGCATACTAGTCTAATTTATGTGGTAGAATTTTCAAATCAATTTAAGACATATGGAGTTTGTGAAAGTCATTCAAAGTTCACAGGGTCAATTTGTGTTCACCACACTCCATTGTGATGGTTGCAACTTTGGAGGCTTGTATCTTTTTCATTAAGTGTTTTTTCCAATAATGTTTGTTGGGTTTTGTTCTCCTTATAATCCAGTAATTGTAGTAAAATTTTCATGTCAATCCAAGTTGTCTTGAATGTTTGAAAGCAACTAAAGTTCAAAATCCACACAATTTTGCATTACAGTGCACTTTGGTGGCTTATAACTTCTTATACAAAGTTTATTTTCTATCATTTTTATTGGAAAAGTTGCGCATACTAGTTTGGTTATTGTGGTTAAATTTTCCCATCAATTTAAGAGGTTATGAGCAAATGGCAAGCATTTTAATAGAGAGAGGTTTAGCCATAGATGTAAATTTTTGCTACATTTTTCATTGTTTTTAGACATTTCAAAACAATTTTGCAAACAAAATGAGTATAATGATTGATATTTTCTTTTACCAATGTGTTTGTATATTGGTTTGAATCACTTTACATTTTATTTTATTTTCATTTGAATAGATTTAGAGATCAAGTTTCACCTCCAAATGTGTTTTTAGAAAAATTTCAGCATTTTTTTCAACACTAAAACATTTGAAGCTCTAATCTATGTGGTCAAATGACCCCAAATTTGATCTACATCCTCCACAACATGCACACTACAAGATCATACGGTTAAGTTTTTCATACTCCACTATCATTCATACTTACAACACTTGAAGAGCAAAGATGCCTTTTAGCCTCTTCAGACATTAGGCATTGAGGGGTTAAGTACCTTACAAATTACACCTATATTATGATATGTAGGAGATGTATGTACATAGGAACACTAACATCCTTGAATGAATTTAGAGATGAATAGACTCATTGTATACTATAAAGAGATGAGAGAGAATTTGGCCCACATTGAGCACATCTTAGTTATTTTTTATTTATTTTGTTTTTGTCTAAATGTCATTGCACTACAAGAAAAACATGGTCAAATCTACAAAAAGTTGACAAAAATTGTGACCTAATCTACAATATATTGTAGATTAGGTCACAATTTTTGTCAACTTTTTGTAACTTCAACCATGGTTTTCTTGTAGTGTTGTAAAACTCCACCAATGTATTTACTTGATTAATCATACAAAATAGGGTTAGGTATATTTGATAGGATGGCAACTTGCATCCATACAATCATATATTATTCTTTGTATTGAATTATGTGTAGGGTAAGGGCCTCAAGCAAGAGCATTCTCACGTTTAAGCCATTGGGAACAAGGCAAAGCTCAAAGTAACCAAAGGAGGAAAACCTAAGATTGTCCATGTTTGAGGCCTTTAGCTTGTGTGCATGTTGTTTGAACAAAATATTGTCACATGTGGCAAGAGTGATGTTACTCAACGTGACACATGTTGCTTGAACAAAATATTGCCACATGTGACAAGAGTGACGTTAGGCAATGTGACACCACTTGACAATTTATCGTTTACTTTCCATTACATAATTCCACGCATAATTCACTTGCTCAAGAATATACTGAGAGTTCACATGTACAAGGCAACCACATACACACACATAGTTTAAGCAACGTTTACGTATGTATTGCAATTGATCATTATATAAGATGATAATCAATTCATGTTGTTTTTTTATTTAATTTTGAATGTAACTTTGATATTTTTCAAATGATTAGGGCGAACTTATAACAAGTACATGGAATACAAGTGATACTGCGTATAACACCATTTCTGGAACATCTATGGCTTGTCCACATGTGGTATGTATATGCATCTCAAAAATCAGTGCTTTTTACTATAAAGTAAAGTTCTTTAGAATTCTCTAAGAAACCAATGATTTTTAAATTTTTTAAATTTAGTTTTTTTTTATGTTACAGTTTGGAAAAGGTAACAGATAATGATTTTGATTTGAAATTAATTTATTGATCGACTATTCTATTTTTTGAAGTAACTTGTGAACAATGCACTTAATATCAATGCTTTCGAAAGACCTGTTTCTTAAGAAAAAATAAGTTATTTTTAATTCAGTGTTAAACCATTCTTTAAATATATTTTTGTCCAAAAGTTATTGCAACAAAAAAAATCCATGTATTAAAATATATATATTTTAGAGATACTCTTAACCCCTAAAGGACCAATTGTGTGTTCAACGGACAAATGGGATTTTGGGCATGTACCTATGGCCAAATTATTTTGCATGATTTTTTGAAACTTTTATGGAAGATGGGGTATTCAGAGATCTATGTAAGCATCTAATTTATATTCCAATTGATGTTAGGGAGCAAAAGTTATGCCCAAATAAGCACAAATTTGGGGACTCCGGGCAGCAAAAAAAATTCTTATAAAAATGTGAAAAAAAATTATTATTTTTTCTTATAGATTATATCTTTGTTTATAACTGAAGCTTTGATTCATTCCATTTGGACTAGTTATGAGAAACTTATGGACAATCTTGTTTTTTGGGCAGTTCAAGCATCTTCTAGAAGAAATAACTTATAAACTTCATTTTTGAATGCAATATTAACATTCTTTCAAAAGAAATTGTTGGAGAGGGTGAAGTTTGCTTTCTAGAACAATCTCATCATTGGGATCATTGCATTTCAATTCCATTGCAGGGTTATTAGCAATTTAAGTTTTTGTTCAATCTCATACCTTCTTTTGCCTAATGTTTTTTTTAAAGAATGAAAATTATTTGTTTTTTGTTTTTTCCCAAGATTACAAACTCAACATTCCACCATGCAAAAATAGAATTCCAAACTCTGCGGTGCAAAAATTTTAAGTTAAAAAAGTTCAAAGTTAAATAAACTAGTCATCCAAGGTGCAAAAATGCCTTTTTTTACCTTTTAAATGCAAATATCTTCCAACACGTACGGTCAAAGTTCTTGAGTTTTGTATGACACATTCTTATAGTAGTCTAGTACAAGATCCTACAATTAGATATGCAAAAAGACCTATTTTCAAACTTTTTTACTCTTTGCCATAGAGGTGGCAGTTTTGCGTGTCTTTTGACAAAATAAAGGCCATGGTCCTTTAGGGGTTAAAATTGTAGTTTATTTTAGATTTTGAAATACACTATACTAAATAGTGCATTTAGGTTGCCTTAACAATTAAGTTGTCTTACCCTAGAAAGTTATCTCATGATTCACCATTTGGTCACTTGGAAGAGCATGCAACTTTCTAGATATTAGGATTTCACAAGAGTACTTATTGTTTGAACAATATTATTTTGTTTTTCCATAACTTTGTTGTTGTTACCAAGTCCTTATTGTTGATGAAAATTATTTGTTACAATAGTTATTAATGTAAATTATTGTAATACCAATAAGTATATATATAGTGTGGTATGTCAAGAAATTAGTGTGGGGCAACCTAAATGCACTATTTAGTGTTCAAATTTATATGGTTTTTCATGTGCTTCATCTGACCTCATTTCAAAAATATTTATTTTGTGTTTACTGGGATTCATTCTACCATCTTGGGCTAACTGGAGTATTGAACCTCCGTAATCTCAGTCTTCAAAATCAATTAAAATTTGAAGACACTAGATCTAGAAAACCAGTTGTGAAATTATAACGAGTTTACTCAACTTTTAAAGTTGTCTCAAATCAAGATGAAACATGTCCTACTAAGCTTGTTACAACCTTGTAAATCCTAAATGCAAACTTTATTGATTCATATGATTTATAGTCAAAGGAATATATTGAATCAAATAGAGTGTAAGGCTCATTTGAAATAGAGTGTACAGCTCAATTGAAGCTCAATTGTTGTTTATTTGAGTACATTTCTAGTTACATACTCTATTTAATCAAGAACAAATCATGCAATACAAAATAGAATTAAAAAAATTGCGGTTAGGATTTGAAGAAAACTCAAAATCAATTATAAAATTGGATTTATTGTTTTTAATTTAAACTTGTGGAATACATTTTTCCTTGTTAAATAGACAATTGACAATTTTGGACAATTCATTGCTAACTTTTTATACACGTCTCTTTTGTTTTTTTTTACACGAACTCCCCCCTTATTTATAACAACTTTTCTTGTTCATGATTTTTGATCTAATTACTTAGTGATCTACATAAAATTTGAACCTACTTCTTCTATTCAAGGAAAAAAAGTTTTTATAGTAAGGTATAATTTTTACAAAATCTACAAGGAAAAAATCATGTTCCACCATTCAATTTAAATAATCATAAGAAAGCATACATTGTTGTCTATAGTTTACCATATTTAACGCTTTTGGGAATTGAGAATCTTTGATTCACGTAAATGGAATATGCTCTTTAATTAAAAGAGACGGATGGCGTGGAAAATCATTCTGAAAATGATATATAGCGTGCCACCATAAACCAACGATGTAACAATCATATTAACTATTTATAGCAACCCTCAAAAAATCATATGTCTTTGTAACTACAAGTAATGAGATGTTAGGAAAAAGTTAACAAAGAGAAAGTGAAATTATCGTTTGCCAAAAAAAAGTTATTATCATTCAAAAATGGGAACAATTGGACATTTTACACTAGGAGAGCTAACAATTGGCCACCCTAACAATAATTGCCCCAATAATAATTAGTTTTGATTAAATAATATAGCTTGACACACGGAATTTATAAAGGGAACTGCTAACGCGACATGCTAAATTGCTAATAGGACACCCCTATGAGCATGAAATATGATTTTTAAATATTGATTTTTTTATTTGGATCAAAAGGTTTATTTCACCTTTATCATTCTAAGGCTATACTCAAAAAAATAGGTGTGCTTAAATTTGAAATTAAAAATATAGGACTTTTGAGTTACTTATAGAAAAATACATTAAAAGATAGTATTGGTGCAATAATATTTCAACAAAAATCTCTATTTGTCATGTTTTCTTTCAAGGAGGTGGTATTGCCATGATTGAATGAATGATGGACCACTTGAATCATTCATAAATAGTACCAAATTATCAAATTTCATGCTCATGGGGTGTCCCATTAGCAATTTAGGGTACCGTGTTAGCAATTCTTTTTATAAAGATCCAAAAGCAGAGAATATTTAGTTCCATTGTGCCAAATCAAGAGACTCCATATGGATTCTGGGGCAGGTCAAGATAAAAATACAAGAAAAAAGTACTGCCCAAGAATTTGGCCGTCATAGGAGGGTTTTCTAGGTTATGCTGGCACGCCCCGTAACAATAATAATTTGATTTATAGTGCCTTCCAATAAGTTGTTAACCCCTAAAGGATTGAGTTTTTTTTGCAAAAGTTACTCAAAACTACCACTTCTAGGGAAATGATTAGAAAGGTAGAAAAAAATGTTTAAAAAAAAAACAACCCAACCGTAAGATCTTGCCCTAGACTATGGGAGGTACTCAATGGAAAAAAATCAACTCATTTTAGATGAAGAGGAGTGAGATCTTGACATCTGTAGTGAAAAGAAAAGTTTTTCCTTTTTGCCCAAAGTTTTTAAAAGTCTTTGATCACTTTTATAATATAAAAATTGCCCTACACAAAGTTGAGGTTTATTTTCTCCATGTAGAAGACCAAGTTAGGTATGTGTGGGAGAATTTTCAAATGAATTGGAGGTGTAAAACATACATCAAAGAATCTTTGAATGTTCATAGGTCATGAAATTTGCAAAACACTAGACAAAATTGGAGGACTTATGTAAAATTCAGAAATTTGAATTACACAAATCCAAACAATATAAATCAAGGATTCTTTTAACTCACTACAACTTGAAAAAAAAAACTAAAAAACAAATACTCAAACCACTCAAAAGATTAAAAGTACCAAATTTTACAAGGGGCAAAAGGAATGGAGGGTTGGGAGTCCCCTAAGATGGGCTCCTTTCACTCCACTCCCCTTTGCCCAAGTGTCCACACCTTGTGCTTGTAAGAGTTGACCCTCTTTGGAATCAACACCACAAAGGAGAGGCCCTGCCCAAACTACCCCTCCTCCCCTAGTTTTGAAAAATTATTACATAACTTTTTCATAAAATGTTGGAATGAAGAAAAAATTAGACGTCAACATGTATTTTTGAATTCTCCACCCTCAATAAAATTTTCAAAAAATCATACAAAGTATTTTAACCACAAACACATGCGAGGAATCCCATTTGTCTCCCCAGGGGACAACAATCCTTTATTAAGATTTTTGAAACTCAGCTAGTCATTATTTCGGCTTCGCCAAACAATAACAAGTATCATAACCATGCATGTATATTTGCCACTAATATGATTTGTAGATATGTGGTTTGAGATTGCTAGCATACATTATTGTGGGATCTTATTGATTTTGAAATGTTCAATTGCAATTCTTCACTAATGGTTATTGACTAGCCAAGTTTCAAAGAAGTTGAGAACTTGTTGGAGTGCAATCCACATGAGTTTTCACAACAAATCACATTACTAAAATCACAAGGCCCTTTGAATATCACATCTTAACCTTTGTAATATCACCCACTCTTTATAGTACTATCACATAGATATTATTTGAAGACTAACATAAACTTTTACTTTGCATTCTATTTAACATATGAAAATCCTAATAAAATTCTAAATGTGAAACCGCAGCGTAGCAAGCGCCCTTTGCTAGTAATGAATTAAATATATAAATACGTGAACTCAATTGGTTAAGATTTTAATTTAGGCGGGTGGTGCTGCACTTTATTTAAGCCAATATATGGATGCTAGACCTAAAGATATAAAAGAGGCTTTGCTTGACGCATGTGAAGTTGGGGCTATAAATAATAACGCCTTGCCCAATACCACTACCAAGCTTTTAAATGTGGTCAACATGATGCAATCCAATTTTAACATTACCCCAAGAGCATTTTACAATGTTTCCGAAGGCACTTCCCAAACTAGCATGATTTCCTTGCAAGCCAAGCCTACAAGCAGTGTTATGGTTACTCCGGCTCTTGTTGACTCATCTATTGGTATAGTCTATATATCAAAATTAAAATAATATCTATTATAATGTCACGATGAGAAATTTAAAATTCTTTATGACCACCAAAAATTCAAAAATCTATATCAACGCATTGGGCATCAATAGAATTTTGAAATTCAAAAAGGGGTGGGAGAGGAAGAGTTAAGGAATGGGAGAATGAAAATTCACTTGAAAAGTCATAAGAAATTAAGAGAGACACGGTGCAAGACGTACTTGTAAAGCATCAAGTACTTGGTTAAAAGAAATTCAAAACTCTCTATTAACATTCAGATTTTGAAAGTTTTAATAAGAGAAGGAGGGAGGGAGAGGAAAAGGCTTGGAAAGGGAGGATGAAATGTTATTGGAAAGTTGAGAGGGAGAAGAAAAGGTAGGGTAATGGAGGAGGTAAGCTATTTTGTGAGCGTAGAACGGTGAGCCTATGAGCTGTGAGCCAAGATTTTGTGAGCGGGAATCAATTTTGAGCTCAAAATCAATGGAAAAACTCAAAAAACAACAATTTTTTAGGAGATGAATGTTTATAATGTGCAATTATAAGGTCCTATGTACACATTTATAGATAAAATTTAAAATATTGACAAAAAAATTACGCTCACGGCTCACGGCTCATGAATCCGTGCTCACAATACAGCATTCCCCAGTAATGGAGGGTGAAAAGTCACCAAAATTTTCAAGAGGGGAGGGAGAGGAAAAAGGAATGGAAAGGGAAAGTGAAAAAAAAAAGGAAAACAAGGAAGGTGAAAAAAAAAAAGGAACAAAAGGGACTGCAAAAAGTTAAATAATATTAAGTAAAAGAGAGATGATCAAGGCATAACATGCCAATTGTACTAAAGTGAATGTAAAGTGATAAAAAGATTTGTGAACAATATACCACTATAAGGGAATAGTGTCAATTTGAACCTTTTTTGTCATTTGGGCACATTTTTTTGCCACATGTTTTTTTTGTCATTTTAGACACATTTAGTCAATTGGGACATGTCAATTTGGACAGTTTTGCTTGTATTGAACTTTCTTTTACTATATTTGATTGTAATAGTCAAGTACCATAGAAAAAAAAAAAAAAATCGCAAAGCTTCATTTACCTCCAATTCCAATTGGTTATCCTTGTAGAAATTCATTCAAAATACAAAAAAATAGTATTATCTAGTACATCCTCCTCTCCAATTTACAAATTGGATTGAAAATTAAATTTCAAGAAATAGGCCAAATGTGACAAAGTCTTGGATAATGTGATAAAAGAAGATATATGCATACTATATTGTTGGAATGTATTGGTAACATTAAATTTTGGTAAAAGTACCCATGATCATGTGCAATCCCATTTTTTGAGAATATTTGCATTTGTGGGAAATACATAGCAATAAGATATAATTTGAATGAACTTATTTTTGTCCTACATATTGTTTGTGGTTAGTTCATTTACATTTGTATGACTTGAACACAAAAATGAAGTAATTTTTTCTTGATTATGGCATTCATATGAAAAGTGCAAAGCATGTGCACTTTGAAAATGGCATGTGTACTTTTTGTTTCAATAATAAAAGTTCAAAGAGTGAAATTTATTACGGATTCTATATGAAGATATTATACATGTCTTTAACTTGTTAAATAATTTTACAATTATTTTAAATAATCCATGTAATTTTTAGTGTATTTACTATATACTATGTCATGATAGTTATAGAAAATAATATACGTTTCATGTTGTGATTGAATAGGATATTTTCAACCAACATATCTTTATTTTGCAAATGATGCAAGTTGGTCGATGGTCCAGAAAATCAAACTTGTAGTGGCAAATCGAACAGGTAAAATTGTTTATTTGGATATATAACGTGTATCACTATACATATGCACACATATGTAACCTATTCTAAGTCATTATATCACTAAAAATTGTGGTGTTTAGGAAAATTTTAGTGCCTTTTTATCGTTATATCTAAAAGTAAAGAATACTTTAGATTGTTTGTTTGAGTTGTAGATGTTGCTTGAACAAAATTCTTTGTATTTTTGGTTGCTCTTATACTTGTGAACATAACATCAAAAATTGTTGAGTGGTGTCATACTACAAAACATTACTCTTGTCAACAAAAAAGACACATGAGAATATTGTTTTTCAAGCAACTTTTATGCAAGTCAAGGCCACACGCACAAGTATCTTAGCATGTGGACTGTTGATTACTTAGGTTTTGTCCTTGTTCCTAGTGGCCTAAATGTCAAAATGGCCTTGCTTGAGGCCCTTACCCTATACTTAATTGAATTTATTAAGAAGAATTACTTAATCCTTGTCATTTTGCTATGTGCCTTACATATTTATGTACTAAATTAATTAAGTTTCCCAAACTATGATTAATTCTAAATACCCCAATTGTAGAGTTCAATACAAATTTTAACACAAAAATAAGTAGTTCTTGCATTTACGTTCAAAACTTATGTAGTCATATGTAATAAAGTAATTTAACCCCTAAATGTCTGAGTGTGCTGCTGCAACTAGTACAATACAAGGGGTTTTTCTTGTATTTAGAATAGATTCACACCTTTACTACATTTGAGATCAACAAAAAAGTTGGAGAATAGATCAAAGCAATTCTAGTGAGCTACTTGAGATCAAGAATTAAAACTTCTTATTGGTAGCAAATGCCAATTACAAGACATTGTATATACTATGCCCTATGGTCATTTAAGGGTTAAAGCCGGGAACTATATAGTCAGGTACAATAAACATACAAACCCCAATCTGAGCTAGCTAGCTTTTTTTATATAAAAACATGGAGTATAATTGGTCCATTTTAGTAGGAGAAGATATCATTGCATCCTTATGCAATATAAAGCAAGTGTACCAAATTTCAATTCCTAAAAACCAAAATTCCATTTTTGGTGAATTGTTTTGTAAGAAATTCATGGTTTTACATGACAATTTATTAAAAAATATTGGTAATGAATTTTTGAGTTTTAATTCCACAGATATGTAGGAAACATCCATATGCACATCTTCCATGCTAAAAAAATCCCTCTTAAATAACAAAAAAATTACTAGCAAAAGATTCAATGGAATTTGTGATAGGCCCAAATTTTGAAAAAAACAAATTTTTGTTTTTTAACTAGCTTTTCATCAAGTAAACAAAATATGATGTTTAGAGATACAAACTTAGTTACAATATTTGAGTCAAATAACATAATTTGATTTTCATAGAAATATAAGTATTTTACAAAATTTGGGCCTATTATAAGTTTCATTGAATCTTTTGCTAGTAAAATTTTTGTTACTTGGGGGGGGAGGGGTTTAGCATGGAAGATGTGCATATGGATGTTTCCTACATATCCATGGAATCAAATCTCAAAAATTCATCACCAATATTTTTCAATAAATTCTTATGTAAAATCATGAATTCCTTACAAAACAATTAATCAAAAATGGAGTTTTAATTTTTAGGAACTGAAATTTGGTACACTTGCTTTATATTGTATCTTTTCCTACTAAAATGTACCAATTATATTCCATGTTTTATAAAAAGAAGCTAACTGGCTCAAATCAGGGTTTGTACGTTTATTGTACCTGACTGTACATACTACATACTATACATGTCTACAAACTTCTCAAACTTCTTAAAAATAAATTTCCGTTGAATTCATTTTTTATGCGATATTCATTTGAAAGTTAAATAACATTAGAGTTGCAAAGTTGACATTAAAATATGTCCATTTTTTAAAATTTAAATGGTCAACGTTTATTGCACAAGGTCGTTGAAATTTTTGTAGTTTTAATAATCATTACACAAGTTATTTTGAGAGTGCAAAACTTTGAATAGTGTGAGATATTTTCACACTAATTTGGATGAATTTTGTCCAAAATGAAAATGTGACATTATTTTCTATCCTTGTTCTTTGAGTAGGGTTTTGGTCATAACTTTTCACCCCTTTTGAAGTAGCAACTTGTTAACAAAAACTTCATAATGCAGCATCCTTCACATTTTTTTAATTATGTTACATGCTTACAAAATCTTTTTGAAATTTTGGCCACTTGGGTCACACTATTTTATATAGTATGTGAACATTGTATCACAAGATATTGAATCAACCTACAAACAACTTTATTAGCGTCATTTGCAAATTCAACTATTTTCTTGAATTAGTGCAAGTCAATATTATTAGTGCAAGGTGCAATAATTGAAATAACTATTGTAGTTGTATTGTATGACTTATACAAAACATTTTGAAAAGTACATGAACTAGATTATAGTTTTAACAATTGTACGACTAAAAGCGCAATGACTTGTATAGTGTTACATCTTACCTTTATAATACCACATCTTCAAACAACTATTCTAATGGTGAATTTGTAGCGTAGCAAGCACCAACTACTGGTGTTTCCCAATATCTTAGTAAGTTTTTTACAAAACTAATGTAATCATTTCATTGGATAATGAGATTAAAATATGACATTTTTGTAGACTATCTTGATCGTGGCTCGGTAATTCAATGGACTTTTTCAAGTCAAGATGCTCGTTACAATATTTCTCCAGAGGGATATGTTACGTCTCTTGATACAGGTTTAAATTCTATGTATGTATATTATTTTATAAACAATTTATATTCTTCATTTATAAGTTCTAGTACCAAATCTGAGTCTATAAAAACAAATTTAATGTCACAAATATGAACTATCTTGAGAAAACCTGCTTTGGTTTGCAAAGCATTTGAAGATACCTGCAAGGGTGTGCAAGAAAATGCCCAAATTTAAAACATGCAAAAACAAGGGAAAAATATGTTTAAACTCTTGCACTTTTGACAATACTTTGGAACATCTACAGTTCACAATTATACAAAAAATAGTCCATAATTATTTAAATTTGTCGTTTCACTTCTACACCAAACTATATATTTTAGTGTTAAATTTCTCCTATAGTTTGTCATTATAGTATTTTTTGTATAAAATATTGGACATTATTATCATAGGAATAATATAATTCATTCAAAAACCATATTCTTACAACCATTCTTTCCAGTCTTTATTTTTTTTGTATATTATGTGTTGTTAAAAGAAATAATTGCAAAAATATTATGGCTTTCAAAGTTTATTGCGTTTTAAATGAAAGGTTTGAATAGCCAATTGTTTTGGAATGATATAACCAATTTTTTATTCTATGACAAAGTTTTGTTACAATTAACACGAGCATTACTTTGCGAATCACACAATCATAACATTTTCTTCTATCTGTGTTCAATCCTTAAAGGGGATTATTCTAATCTTATCATGATAGAAGACTCATTTAGTATTTAAAAGAATTATATACTTAGTTTTAGTAATTTACACTTTTAATGTAACATTTGATTGTTTTCTTTTATTGTTGTTTTTGTCAGAAATTTGTAAATGGTCTATACAAAATCCATGTGGACAAAGTATAGACAATCCTAAAATCATCCCGCAATTGCCTTTTGTTTATGTTGAAAATGCAATGAAGTACAAAAATGTTTATGATGTGGGTTATGATTATTGCCATAACGTTGGACCTGATGTTGTTTTCCAATATACTCCTACATCAAATGTGGTATGTATATTTAACCATATGTGGCTTTAATACAAACATACTAAAAGAGGGAGAATTTGATAAACCTTTGTGTTTTGCAATATTTTGATGGATATCCTTGATTTATTGGAAATGGAGTGGCTATAACCCATAATTAATGCGGTTGCAAGAACTACTAGGATTTTACTATTTACCACATTAAAAGGCAATACTTAACGCGTGTAAATGCAAAAAATACAAATTCAATGGCATGATGCATGCATGTTAATGATGCCAAATAAAATGAATTTGACAACAATATAATATGACCAAAAACGTGATTGCCAATACAACAAGCATGTCATTCCCTAAGCTCTTTGCAATTCCTATATTCTAAAGGGTATCCTTGCTTTCTTTTCCAAAAAATCATAGGTTCCCATTGAAATATCACAAAATATAAGAATGTTTATCAAGTTTTCCCAAAAAAATTGTAATCCTTTTTTCATTCCATGTTTGCCGACTTTTTTCTTATTTGTGTAATTCAAGAAAAAAAATTGTTATAATTGTAATGCTATGTTTGAACTATTCATGCTATTTTGCCTTTAGAAAAATTTCCCAATGTTGAGGATCACAAATCTCTTGATGTGTTGCATAGACCTTTCCAATAAAATTTTCTTTATTTTGCAATGAATTTGAAAAATCTTGTTGATATTTTGCATATAGATTATTATTATTATTTTATTTAATATGACATTAAAGCGCACTAATTTTTTTACTTACCAATCAATTTACCAAACTCATGGGTGATTTTTCAATGTGATATTAGGTTGTCTCGGCATCGTTAAATGGTACAAATACAGACTTCGACACAATTCTATCAGCATATCAAAAGACCATTCAAGGAAATGTATCAAAATTGACAATGCTTGGTTGTAATGATGATGGATGGAATCAAATTTCTATAATACCATCTTTGTCACTCAAAGCAAATTTGATCTACATCTTTGTAAATTTCTAAACTCAAAGTCTTGTTTTTGCAATGAATGTTGCGAAGGATATTATATATCATTACATTATTAAAAATAGAGAATTTATATGTGAACACCAGGTTTTTGTTATATGTATATTGAGTTTTATTGTATGTACATTGAAGGATCAAATTGAGTAATCAACAACCAGTCAACCCTTCCTCTTGCCTTCCCCTTCTTGCTCTTTCCTTTCCTTTGTCCTTGGCTCATATTGTTGCAAACATTAGTTTGGTGCCATTTAAAATTTTCCAATTCAACCTTCTAATGGTAAACATCTAAACTCTTACATTTTTTGATTGGTGACTTTTTTTAGTTTTTCCCCTTGGCCTCACAACAATGTAAATGTGCAATAACTTGAGCCACAAATAGAGGGGAAGAAATAGGGAGAGGGAGGGCTAATGCCGATTGGTCAATTTGACCCCTTATGTACATATGACTAAAACTTGGTGTACATACTGTGACTCCCAAAATTGTATCAATGTTTGCTTAGACACCAAGTTTTTTTCAATATCTCCACTATATATAAGTGGCATTTCATCTTCAAATTTTTTTTTTTGTGATCCTCGTGCAATCATGATCAAGCATACCAAATTTCAGTTACTAAAAACCAAAATCTTATTTTTGGTAAATTGTTTTGTGTCAAAATCAAGAAAGTTGATTAAAAAACATTGGTGATGAATGTTTGAGATTTGATTGCATGAGTATGTTGAAAACATCCATACGCATACCTTTGCTTCAAACAAATATTTCCAAAAAAATTCTTAATTAAAAAAAAATTAAGCCAAATTTAGTAAAATTGATTATTCTTCATGGAATCTATTTTTTTGCAAAACAATTCATATTTTGTGATTAAGTTTGTACCTTTAAACATGATGATATATTTATTTTGCCAAAAAAATAGATTCCATGAAGAATTATCAATTTTACTAAATTTGGCCTTTTTTTTTAATTAAGAATTTTTTTGGAAATATTTGTTTGAAGCAAAGGTGTGCGTATGGATGTTTCCAACATACCCATGCAATCAAATCTCAAACCTTCATCACCAATGTTTTTTAATCAAATTTCTTGATTTTGACACAAAACAATTTACCAAAAATAGGATTTTAGTTTTGGTATGCTTGATCATGATTGCACAAGGATCACACACAAAAATCTAAGGATAAAATACCACTTATATATAGTGGAGATATTGAAAATAAACTTGACCTCTAAGCAAACATTGAAACAATTTTGGGAGTCACTGTAAATCAATGCCTAAATATGTATGTTCAACATAAAATAATCTCAAAATGCTGATAAGTGAGATTTGATTGTGTGTCGTTTTATCAAAACTTGATAAGTTTACGTTTTGAAGATGTGGTGGTTTTATTTCAAAGTATTTAAGAGTCTACATGTCAATCTTAGAAGGATTGAACTTATTTATGCTGGTCTTGTCATTTTCAAAATGTCAATCAAGACTATGTAAGTTTATTGAATCTCATTGCAAAAATTTATTGATTAGAAGTACAACATTCTTAATAATGAGTAGGTGTTTTATATGTAAAGATTGTGGACGGATGGAGTGAATTGGGAGGTCTATTTGACTTTATCCTAACAAATAATAGCAACAAAGGTGACTAGGCTTAGCCCTTTTATCACATTATTTCATTAATCTGTAATACTTACATAAACAGCCATAATTTGCAATTTTTTTTTATAGAATCGAGTATATGCAATATGCAACGTGTTATTTTTATAATGCAAAAAAAATGTTGCATATATAAGTTATCCAACAAGTACAAATCCACAAATGTATAGCTTGATATGATTTTAGTTTGTGTTGGTGTTGACTAAATTACTTTAAAATCTAACTGTAAGGAAATAAAATTAATTTTGGACATGTTTTTAAATTTAATATACACAACTATCTAACAAAATTTTGTATTTTTTGGAAGATAAATTATAAAAATAATAATCTAATAGCTAGATATTGTATTAGATGGAACTTTGTTCTTTAACCCCTAAAGAACCATTGTCCCTTCAAGGACAAGTTGGAGTTCGGGCATGTACCTAAGGCTAAACTACTTTGTGTGATTTTCTAAAACTTTTATTGAAGGTGTGGAATTCAAAAATCTACGTGGGCATCTAATTTCTTTTTCATTTTGGCATTTGATGAAGAAGTTATGCATGAATTTCAAAAAATTTGGAGAGGACTGCCCGTCTAGGTGGTCCAAATTTTTTTTTTTAAATTACTTTTTTTAAAACTCAAATTTGAAATTGGGTTTTTAGACTTTTTTGTGGGTGAGAAGCTTTGAACCATTCAATTTCAATCAATGACATAAAAGTTATGAGGAGTTTTTGTTTGCGGGCAGTTATGGAATCTCTACTCTAAAATAAGATTTGAAGTCCTTTATTTTACTCTATTTTCAATATTTTGGAAAAAATATTAAACAAAAGGAGCTAGATTGTTTATCACAACATTATCACCGTTGGGATTTGCATTTATCATTTCCATAATTTGATTCTTAAAATTTTAGTGTTTTGACTCATTCTCTACTTTTTTTTACTTACTATTTTTTCCATGTGTTGTATAGTTCCAAATTTCCAATTGATTTAAAAATTCTCCCACACACACCTAACTTGATCTCCTACATGGAAAAAATAAAGCGCAACTTTGTGTAGAGTAATTTTTTTGTTATAAGAGTGGTCAAAGGCTTCTGAAATTTTTGGGCATCATGGAAAAAAACTTTTTTTTTCACTTTAGATGTAAATATCTCGCTCCTCTCTATTTGAAATAAGCTAATTTTTTTCCCACAAGTACCTCTTCCAATCTGGGGCAAGATCCTACGGTTGGATTTTCCAAAAACAAAACAAAAAATCATTTTTTGCTAAACCTCCTAGAAGTGACGATTTTAGTGATTATGGCAAAAAAATGGGCTTGGTCCTTTAGGGTTTAAAATAAAGAAATCTTAAAATAGGTATTTGATTGTTGAACCAAAATGATTCGAGACGTTTTTTAACTTTTTATAAAAGAAATAGAGCTCTCAAAACTATCAATTGTTAGAAATGAAGTTAGAAATGAAGAATTTTAGCTTAATATTTATTCTAAAATCCGACCATATAATCTAATTTTAATACATTTAAATTGAGTTTAGTTTATAGATTTGAATTCGTCAAGCAATAAAATGGAATCTAAAAAAATTGTCAATGAATTTCTGTCTCTTCATGAATTATGTCATAACTAGCATCTAATACATGCGTATTTTGATGAATTTTATCAAGACAAAATATATTTATGAAATCGGTTTCATTTTTAAATGAACTTGATTTAAAAACACAAACCGTGTTTGAATATGAATGAAACTCAAAATTTGAATACAGCAAGTTTGTAGAATGGAACATAGTGGAACAACTTTTAAAATTTCACCATTTAAAAAAATACTCCTATCCAATCATGTGTCCAAGTTGTTTAAATCATTATGTCCATACTACAGAATTTTCAACACAAAAGATGGGTAAAACCATTTAAATGTCAAAGGTATAAATTGGGTACTTCAATAATAGATAATGAACAGGTTCAATTCTCTTTCAACAATGATTAAATCAATTTCAAAATCAATTTCAAAACTCAAAAGATAAAATATTAGGAATGTTTAACTGATTTTATTTTGTTTCAAAGTCCAGATTTAATAACACAACTAAAAAAGTTTATAGATCTTTCCTAAACATTGGAAGATTTATCAATGATTTATCTAACATCAAGAGATCTCCAAATAGTTTGCCTAAGCATCAAGAGATCTCTTGATGTTTTGCATATTCCAAAACTACATAATAATCTAGAATTCCATTAATAGTGCTAACTGCTAACTGATTAAATCATGTACATGTATAACATAAATCAAACTTAAATATACTTTACAAAGCACAAGTATACAAATAAGATAGATAAATATCATACACACCAAAGTTGAACGTATTTGAATTGTTTTGTGTAGCCACAATATCTTCGATTCCTATGGTCAAAAGTTCTTCCATCCAAGTTTCAACACAAAGTGTAGATTTGAACACAGTTACAAAGTGGAATAATAGAACAACGAATGAGAGTATTCCACTTGTAACCCCACCTCAAATTTCTTATTTTTGGAGTGCATATGCTTGGGCTCCGTGCAGTACTTTATGTGGAGGAGGACAACAGGTACAAGTAGCCCTAGTTGTAACAAAAATTTAGCATTTATTTATAATAAAAGAGTTTATACATATAATAGTTTGCAAATTTCACATTAACTATACAAAATAGTGCATTGCAGTTGCCTCAACAATTAGGTTGCCTTACTTGACAAAGTTACCTCATGATTCACTCTTGGCCACCTAGAGGGGCAATGCAAATCTCTCTTTACATTACAATAGTTTCAAGTTCTATATCAAGTTCCATCTTTCCCACTCCATGTCTTTGGTGTTGTTGTTGTGCCCAACCTCTACTTGCTTCCTCCATTTTTTATCACAATAATTATTGGCAAAAGTTATTGTAGTCTTGGTAAATATTGAATAGTGGAAAATGTCAAGAAACTAGAATAGAGCAACCTTATAAATGCACTATTTGGTGTACCAACAATTGATTTATACAAGTGTTTGGATAAGATCAATGCCCTGGACAAGGAAAAAGCGTTGACCACAAACACTTCATGTCTCCATATTTTATTAGGCCCAAAACACAAAAAGAGAGTGGGACCTTAACACTATCCAAACATTTCTCTTACAAAGATTAACCTAATCCAAGCATCTCTATATTACATCAAAAACATATATATAAAACTAGTGGGCATGTGTACCCGCCGTTCCGGCGGAGGGCCATCATGGGAGGAGGTCCTTGCAAAAAAATTAACATAAAAATTTGGAAGCTCTCCAAACTTAGCTTGGTCTCTAGTTCACACTAAAAAACCTTCCATGGGATAATATAAAATCAATTTGCCTCTTCATCTCCCTCCCCACTCCTTTCTTTCTCAATTTCAAATTCAAATTGGAAAAAGATTCAATAGGTTCCACCAAATATGTCCTTTCAAACCCAATGCCCATGTTCATCACTTTGCACGTTCATCACTTTGCCCCTTGGCCCTCGACCGATCAAAACTTTTTCATGTGGCCCTATATTCCATCCCATGCCCATGACCCATTCCATCCCCATGACCCATCCCGTCCCATCCCATCTCCATGACCCATCCCGTCCCATCCCATGCCCGTGACCCATCCCATCCCATCCCATGCCCATGACCCATCACATACCCATGGCCCCCATGCAATGCCGTTTAGTAAAGTAGAAAATTCGGTTAATACAAATTTGGTTATTAATTAGTTTCTCAACCGCCTTACATTCTATTATTTTAACACCCAACTACCCAAGTAACCCAACTACCCAACTAATAGAACTAAGCCTATTCTATAAATAAGATAAAATGAATAAAGAAGAATTTCATTATTTTTTTTTGCATTTACACACACCTAGGTTTATGAAACAAAATCAAAGATAGATCAATCTAAGTCCTCAAGTTCACTAGGTCTCTTGTAGCTAATGGAAGATTTTCTTATAATTTTTAGTGCAAAACCTTCCAAACCCAAGGTTTAGATGAAGTTCAAAAATGTATGATGGTAGTGTCCACAAATCATGTACACATGAAGGGATAAGACTGAGTGTTCACATATCTATTACAAATGAAGGGATAACATGTTTAGGTTTATGCTTTATTGAGCTTTTATACTATTTGCATAAAGTCAGTTTTGGAACAATAGAATGATAACAAAAACAAGTCTTTTCTTTTGGTTTGTAGAAGATTTAAAACTGAATTTTAACCCCTAAAGGACCAACTATCCCCTTGGGGGACAAATGGATTTTGGGCATGTACCTATAGCTAATTTAATTTTTGTGACTTTTTGAAACTTTTATTGAAGGTGTGGAATTCAAATATGTACGTGATCATTTAAATTTTTCTTCATTCTGACATTTATTGAAGAAGTTAAAAATAAACCTCCATAAATGGGCTAGATCAAGCAGCCCAAAAACTTCTTTAAAAATTCCATTTAAAAAAGTTTTTAGGCTGCCCAATCTTGCCTGTTTTCCAAAAATTCAATTTTGACTTCTTCAATGAATGTCAGAATGAAGCAAAAATTAGATGCCCACGTAAATCTTTGAATTCCCCACCTTCAATAAAATTTTCAAAAAATCATGCAAAATAGTTTAACCATAAGTACATGCCCAAAATCCCATTTGTCCTCAAAAAGGGGGCTTGGTCCTTTAGGGGTTAAACGATACACAAATTCATGATTCAAAGCTTTAAAATCAAGTTTATACATAATAAACGATTTTGTATCAATTTTTTACAAAACAACTCATATAGAATGTCTCAAAATATCATTTGTAGTTTGTTATTTAATTGTCAACACACCTCACATAAAACACATGTTTACTAATCTTTACTGTGTATGCTCATGAATACTAAATCCCTTCGAAATACCAAAAACCTAGCAAACCAAGAAATCATACGCTTTTATTGTGATTTTGATTGATTTTCAAATACTACATCTTGATTTCATTTTGAAGGTTTTTATGAACTTTAAAAGTGCATATATAGCTTTAATTTTGTGTATAATTGCATTGTCAATGCCTAAACAAATAAAGTACAGGTTGCTCAATTTAAATGCTATTTTGGAAACTATTTTGAAGTGGATGCATCCAATTGCTTAAACGTTGTGCAGCCAACAATGTCTCAAGTAATTATATAAAACATCAGAAATTTTGAGTTTATAAATGTACTTTTAAAGTAATATTATTTTTAATGTTATTATTGAACTTTTTCAGCTTTATATGCTATATAACCAATATAGTGCAGGATTTCTATATCCAACTAACTTGCCTTAACAAGAAATACATCCATTAGCTTAAAAGCAATTTCACCAACAAGATGAACAAAAACTAAGCTTCATCTTGGTGGCCTTGGGTTTCTATTGTTTTTTATATTTGGAGCAATAGATTAGCAACTCAAGTTTGAAAGTTGTTACTTATGAGGGCCATGCACTATAGGAAAAAATAATGGTGTTCCTTTAAGTCCAATAAATATTTATTTCACATATCTTTGGTTTTTTTTTTGTTTCATTTCAACAATAAATTTAATACTTGTACCTTAAAGACTTGTGTTTGATGAATATAGAATACAAAATTACAAATATAAATCCCATTTTTTACAATCAATAATAGGGAAAATTTTATGGATACCCCTTAAGTTTGCCATACTTGTATAGGTACCCCTTGATTTTCAGAAATTGCACAAATATACTTGTACCATCATAACTTTTATGCATTTGTTCTATTGTGTATGCCACTTCTTTCTCACTTGTATGCACATTGCTTCTTTTATGTTCTATTGCACTCCATGCTTTAACATTGGTCATGAAGTAAGTAGTGTGCATAACAAAACAAGCGCTTGAAATTATGGTCAAAGGGTATTTGTGTGATTTCTAAAAAAAACAAAGGATATCTATAAAAATATGGCAAACTTTTAGGGGTATTCATTAAATTTTCCCTTAATAATAATAGGCATTTAAAGTCTTAATAAAAACTCTATTATTGTTAGTTCTGTAGGTAGGTAGGAGTATTCTTGCAAAATACAATTATATAAACAATTCTACTTTTGTTTGAAACATGTTTGACTTTTTTTGAAATTTCATATTATTAGATATGCATCAATTTCCAAACTTCAATTCATCATGCAACTACAAATCAATCTCCGTAACAATCTTTTCAATAACATTGACATTGTAACACTTTTGTAAACAATTACACTACAACATGTCTAAGCATTATAAATTAATAAGCAATTTGAATACATATTAAAAGAAAGGCATGATAGGACCAAAAGCAATCAACTTTTGTTTCAGGAGGTTTTCTAAGAGTTTGCAAGATCGTGTTCATAAATGGTTTTGCTCCCAATTATAGTGATAGATGAGTTTATTTTGATTGTGAGATTAATTAGAACAAGATGTATAAATCCTTGTTAGCTAATTTTATGTTTTCTCTTAATTAATATCTTTTTTCACTATAAACATCCATAGTCTTCTAAACGCTTCCAACTTATTCCAAAAAAGTTTAGAGCTTTCAACAGTCTTTCTAACTTTCCAAGTGTTTCCCTAAACCACTTGTAACTTTCCGTCTTCCATGGTTTTTGAAATTTTGAAATCCTTTATGTTCGTCTCAAGCCCTCAAAAAATATATAATTTTTTCTAATTTTTCTAAGAAATGTCTATAAATGAATGTAGAAGATTTCATAGAAGTTCATAGGTGTTGTATAGGTCAATAGTAGCTTCCAAGAAGTTTAACAACACTAATATAAATTGGAGGCAAGATAAAAAAATTCTAGAGCTACTTCTTAATATCTTTGTGAAAATAGTTTACTTGTTAAAGGGAGGTTGCATATTACATAGCAACTAATTATAGCAAAATGAACAATAAGAATACAAATTGTGAACTAAATAAATAGAAATAAAAAACTACCCCAAGCTCAAAATTTAGGAATATTCTTAGGACAATCTTTACACAATGTAAAAAAGAAAATATTCTTGTTAAGTAACTATTTGGAATTCATTATGAATGAATTTTTTCAAACCTGAATGAATTTTCATCCAAGTTTTAACTGAATTGAACTAAATTGTACACCAAACACCATCTTACGAGTATCATTTTCTTTCCCTAATAATGGCAACATGCAAAGAGTAAAAAACTTATAGCAATAGGAAATACTGAGCATACAGATTCCAAGAGAGGTTTTTTTTAAATTCATCGTATGCAAACATATATTTATGATTAGGTTATGTACCTCTAACAATCTATAGGTCAATAAGTTTGGTAATGAAAACACAAATGTTTGTATTTAGTGTTAGAGGTGGTATACTGGTACTAGCAAAATGGACCTAATCCAAGGGTTTATCTAAATACCCTTAATAAGTTTATTTACGGTACTTTGAGCAGTAAATGAATACACACTTTATACCACGACAATCAGTTTTTGGATTGCAAGGAATCAACAATTGCGATAGAGTATATTATTTGTTTAGAAACAGATCCAACATTAAAATTGATTTGTTGATTGAATTTTAACAACAATAAATTTGCCAAAAGTTTGATTTAATTTTTGTAGGTTTTTTACAATCGGTGACTTCACAAGTACTAACCAGCGTTTTTTTTAATTGACGCATTTTTTGTCAAATATATTATGCAACTAGTAACTTTTCTTTCCTCAAAAAAATCGTCTTATGATAAGTGGACACAAAGTCATGCTTAGCCATCTGTGTCAGTTAAAAAAAACCTTAGTACTAACTATCAAATCCATCTAGTTCATTAGAATTAGATATAAGTAAAGTTTAACTCCCATCTTTCAAAAATACAATGTAGGGGTTGTTCGCACTATATTCCACGTTTCATGTTCCACTAAAATTTGAGAATCCAATTGGTATAGAGACAAAAGTAGGGACTTGGTATTTCATATTGTGTTCCAAGTCCCAAGATTCAAGTCCCACGTTCTAATTGCTTACATGATTGTACTTTTTGAAAGTTTTGACACCAAAAAAGGTGGGACTTCATTCAAGGTTTGGGTCAACTATTTTGCTAAAACTCAACTTTCAACCCAAATCCTACCAATATTTTTGCATAAATTATACATGATTTTCTTTGGTACTTCTTTTTGCCTTGAGTAACTCAATGTAGTTGGAATCTCCGACATTAATGTGGGACTTACAAAGATGGGACTTAGGACGTAGTGTGAATGGCCAAAATGATTCAATAACCCTTTGAATTTGCATGCATATTGTAAATGCTGTAAAGTACACTAAATTAATTTAATAAATTAATTCTGAAATATGTAATTAAATTAAATTAACCTTCATTTTTGTAAACAAATACTCCGTATCGTTTATGCAGGAATGTAATGTTATTGAATGTAGACAATACAACCTTTTTATAGGACCATGGAGCGAATGTGATAAAGTTTGTGGAGAAGGAGTTCAAACAAGGTGATGAAATATATACTCGACACTAAACATTGCATTTAGATTGTCTAAATAGTTAGGTTGCCTTTTCTTGTAAAGTTACCTAGTAACTTTTTGCTTGACTACTTGGAGGCACATGTAAATGTCAAAATACTAGCTAATTTCACATAGTTTACAACTTGGACGTCACTTTATTTCTATGCAGCTTTATTATTGTTGTTAAATGCTTCTAGAAAGAAAAAAATTACAATATTTGTTGATAAAAATTATTGTGGTATCAATAAGTATTTATATGGTGTAAAATGTCAAGAACGTAGAGTGGGACAACCTCAATACAATATTTAAAGCATAATTTAAAAAAAACTATGTTTAACATGATATAATAACAAAACATTTGGTTTAGAATTTACGAAGGTCTCAAATCTCAAAAATTCTTAAGTGAATGTTTTGATTGGGAGAATCGATGAAATGTGATTCTTAAATTACTTTTAAATCTAAGTTCTAAGCTTGGAGTTAATAAATATGAACTCCTAAATGCTGGATTTTTGTTGTATGGTTTTTATTTATGTTTTTGTTCATATCGTTTTTGCTACAACCCTCAAAATCGAGTGCATGTTTCAATTTTATAATTTTGATGGACAAGACGAGCATTTTACAAATCACTCATGAGAAGACTTGATAGGATTGATGTTTCCACATATAAATGGTTCAATGCAATAAAAATAAAAACTGTTAGTTAAGGTTGTTAATTATACATTTCATAATAACATTTAAATGATATTATTTCAAACAAAATTAAATATACTAGATACAACACATATTTTGTTTTCTTTTATTTCAATGAATTTCTATATATTCAATTGATCACAAGTTTTCACTTTGAAGGGGTGGTTGTCATGTTTTATTACTTATTGACTCTTCAAAGTTGGATTTCACTAAAACTCCCCTTAGATTTAATGACTTTGACACCTTGATTTGAGAGCAAGATAAAATAGGCTTGTTATTTTATGAAGAAGGGTAAAAATAAGAAATTTGCCTCTATTTCACAGTTGGCCATTTTTATTCCCTTCCTAGGTTCTTAAACAAAATAAAGGTTTTGAATCCAAATGCAACGTCAAAAATTCCCAAAGTCAATTTCTCAAAAGTGAAATTTGAAACTCTTACACTTTTTGGCACATGAAAAAGCAAAGCTTTTTTTTTTGCCTTGGCCCCACAACAAAGAGTCATAGTTGTTAAGTTCCACATGAGTTTTAGTGTGCTCCTTCAAAGTTCATACATTATAATCCAAAACCTCTTTGCTTTGCAAAACATCAAAAAATGCATGCAAAACTTTGAGAAATACATGTAATGCATTACTTACAAATATTTTAGAATACAAAAAGTCCATAATTACATGAATAATCTATAAGTAGTTAAGTACATTGTACTTATGCAAGTATATTCTTATTTTATCTTGTAGATTGGTATTGTGCTTAGATAATTTAGGCAATATAGCACAATCCGGATTATGTGGAGATCAATTTGACCTTATTGTAAAGACCCAAACTTGCATTTCTCAAACTTGTAATAACACATATTGGGATGCCACTGATTGGGAGTTTTGCAACGTGCCATGTGGCATGGGCGTAAGATCTCGAGATGTGATTTGTAGATCTTCACTTCGTACGGAAAGGGACTCTACATGCTATAGTTTGCCACTTCCCATTACACAAAAAACGTGCAATACACTTGTAATTACATCTTACTTGTGCAACCCACTTTTTGTTTTGTTTGTTTTAAATATTGAAATATTCAATAAGTAAAAGAATGTTAATAAAGGTTGAAAAAACATGGGACCCAAATGTTAATATTGTTGAATCATAGAGTAGGGATACGATTATATAATTTGAAAAAGGGTTTCCACTAAAAGTACATATGGATGTTTAAAAAAAAAAAATTGGTGCAAAATCCTTGCATAAAGGAGTTGGTGATTGCCAACCAACTTGCACTATAAAAACAAATGTGTCATAAATGATTAATCCACAATGACTACAAATGTCTACAATGACTATGATGGAGTAATTTGATAGTCATTGTGAACCAATTGTTTAGAACATGTTTTTCTTGTAATGTTGCAAGATTTAGTGCCAACTCCATTTCATATATGGTGTGACAATGTATCTTTCACCGTCTTAGATATTAAGACATTGAAGAATAAAACTAATTCATCATATATAACAAATTGCATACGTTTTCAAGAGTAGAGTATCTCGTAGAATCATTTATTGTTTGTAGGCACTAAATAATGCAAATTTGAAAGTTTAGCTCAAGTAGGAGCTTGCATGTAGCAACTATTTTGTGGGTTTTTATGACCTTGCATTGGAAAGGGTTGGTGGTTGCCTCCACCTTGATTATTGTAGTGGTTGCAAAAAGGGGTTTTTTTTTTAATTGTATGTATGTTTTTAGTAGAATGAGTCCTTTTGTGCTAATTTAATATACCATTTTCTTTTTTAAAATTACAAAAATTTAAAAATAAGAATTTCAAACGTAAAATAATAAAGAAAGAAACGTTTGAATTCATAATTTTATCTTTACAACTAATAAAATAAGTTTGTGAAATTCAAGATAATAAGCCTTAGTAATGTTATTTCATTTTATTTTACAATTGACGTGTTTTGCAGCCTTGTCAAACATACTCATGGTTGGTGGGTCCATGGAGTGATTGCTTTGGTACTTGTGAAGGCATCCAAACTCGTCAAGTACAAGTAAATATTTTCCTATTAACACCCGTATTATGAAAGCTATAATCACCGTCCAACAAAAGGTTGATATTATATAAACATCACTTGAGCAAAATCCTGTGCATTTTTGCTTTTTGGTTGTCCTTATACTTTTGAAAGTAACAATGGAAATTGCAAAGTGATATTAGAGTGCTTAACCCCTAAAGGTCGAAGAGGACAATTATCGTCCTTCGGGTGCAAAAAAACATTTTGGAGGTTGGAAAAAAACTTTTGTTATTCAATTTTTTTTCAAAAGAGGTCATTGCAAGGTTCTTCACCACGGAGTGCCAAAATTGGATTGATTGAAAGTCCCCGTGTTTTCAAAACTGAAATTTGTGAGAACATTCACAATTGTGGTTGATAAGTCCCCTCTTGTCCTTCTTACAAATTTCATGTGGGCAGCATGCACTATTGACTTTTCCCACTTTTTGCAGCAATAGTACAGGCTGGGCACACCCTGAGCACTATAGATGTACAGTGCAAGGCATGCCACGGCTTTGGGCCCAGGCATTTAAGAGTTAATCCCTAAGCGCTCCATGTGGACAACATGCACTATTGACTTTTCCCACTTTTTGCAACAATAGTACAGGCTAGGCACACCCTGAGCACTATAGATGTACAGTGCAAGACATGCCACGACTTTGGACCCAGGCATTTAAGAATTAATCCCTAAGCGCTCCATGAGCGGGATCCTCAGATTAGAAAACAAGGGCTCTTGAGCTGAGATTTGGTTGTACTGTGCTGGGGACAGTACCCAAGCTTAGGGGTTAGGGTCTCTGATGAGGTGGAGTGGGGTGACGGGCTCATTGAGTTTTTGTTTGGTAGATATGGGAGCGTGATTCGGGGTTGGTTTCACATTTTGCACTTCAGCCAACTGGGACGACCGGGAACGGCCTGTTTTGTGACTGTCTGGGAGTTATCGTGCCATGACGTGTCTGGCTCCAGTCCTCAAACAACACCATATGGGCTAGCCAGGCCACCGTGTCAGTGAAGCCTACTTACAGCTCCCGGTCCTTGGTTTCGTGAATACCCTGGGTCATGCGCATTCAAGGCACTTTTGTGCAGTGACACCCTTGTGAAGTAAAGAAACAAATTAGGAAGTAGTTAGGCACTTGATTGCTGGAGACCTTGCCAAAAAAATTCAGGTCCAAAAGCAGCTTTTCCATGTCGTATGTCCATGTTGAAGTTCTCAAACACCCAAAATTTTGGCAAAGCTCTCATGGTCAACTCTGTTTTGACCACTATAATCTTCAAAACTGCACGGTAGAAACATGTTCGAGTTATCCTAATCACTCCAGCAACTTCTCCATGACCACTTTCAACGGTAAGTTCTTGTGGATGTGCTTTGTGATTAAACGCGTGGAGTTTCAGCGAAAGGGCCTCGTTGGCCTCCTCAAAGACGGAAAGAACTCTGGGCGCTCAGGGGTTAACGTCACTCTTATTAACAAAAAGGACCTTTGACAGTATTTTTTCAAACAATATTTATGCAAACTTAGGGGCTCATGCACAAGCAATCTCAAATTTCAGCCATTGGTTACTCAAATTGTGCCCATGCCTCCAATGGCTTAAACATGAAAAGGACCTTGCGTGAAGCCCTTACCCTACACAAGTACATATTCTTTTGGAAAGAATCAAGTACATTTACAAAGAATTTAGAAGTATTTTGTGACAAAATTAAATAACTTCATCAGACATTGATTGGAAGCACATTTTAAACTTGTTATAATATAATCAAGATGTTCAAAATGTTAAGATACCAAATTTGATATTTAGAGAAACATGCATCAATTTTGTACAATTATATTAAATCTATTGAATACGTCAAAATAATATATTAACATTTTGTGATTTTTCTCAATTATATAGGTTTTGAATGAAAGTTCATAAATATAATAGAGTGTCATAAAATAATATAAAATAAATCCATATAGAATCCACCATAATTTTGATTTTATTTAGGTGCCATTGATTACATTTTTACTTACTAAAAATTTAAATTTCATATACTTTAATTATCTAATTTTCCCTCGCTTGAAGATTGTTATTAAGAAATTTATTTTAATGTGAACACAAGCTGATAAATTGTCAAAATAAAATGAAAAAGGAAGACAATGTACAGTACAGATAGATCATTGACTTTGTTGTGTTCCAAGTGCAAGGTTGATCATTTGCAAACAAATCACAACACACATTTTGTTTGTTTTTCCTTTTCAGAAAGCACCAAGTTAACCCTAAAGGCCCATTGTCCCTTTGGGGGACAAATGGGATTTTGGGCAAGTACCTATGGCTAAATTATTTTGCGTGATTTTTCAAAACTTTTATTAAAGATGGGGAATTATAGAATCTGCGTGGGAATCTAATTTTTTCTTCATTCTAACATTTATTGAAAAAGTTATGCATGAATACTAAAAAAAGGGGAGAATCGGGCAGCAAAAAAAATTGCAACTTTTTTAAATTAAAATTTGAAATTGGTTCTTTAAATTTTTATGTATTTGGGAAGCTTTGAATCATTCAATTATGATAAATGAGATGAAAGTTATGAGAAGTTTTAGTTTGCGAGTAGGTATGGGACTCCCAAACCTTCATTCTTTTTTGCCTCTTGTAAATTTTTTTTCCTTTATTGTTTTGAGCTCTTTGTGTATTTGTTGTTTTACTTTTTTTTTTGCAAGTTGTAGTAGACTAAGATTCCTTAGTTTCCACCATTTGGATCAAAGTAATTTGGGTTTTTGAATTTTACATAAATCCTCCAATTTTGCCTAGTGTATATGCAAATTTCATGACCTTACGACATTGCAAGTTTTTACAAAGTATGATCCACACCTCCATTTTGTTTGAAAATTCTCCAGCATTTACCTAACTTGGTCTTCTACATGGGAAAAATAAATCTCAACTTTGCGTAGAGCAATTTTTTTGATATAGGAGCCGTCAAAGGCTTCTAAAATTTTTGGGCAGCAAGGAAAAAAACTTTTATTTTCACTTCAGATGTCAATATCTCACTCCTCTACAACTAGAATGAGCTGATTTTTTTTTTCCCACAAGTACCTCCCATAGTTTAGGGCAAGATCTTGTGGTTGGATTTCCAAAAAAAAAAAATTACATTTCTCCTCACTCCCCCAAAAGTGGCAGTTTTGAGTGATTTTCATAAAAAAAAAGGGCTTGGGCCTTTAGGGGTTAACAACTAATTGTCGTAAATTATATTAAATTTTTGTAAATGATAACAAATCTAATCAACAAAATTATTATTTTACAATGAATTATATTTGTTTTCAATATCATAAAAATTCCAAAGGTTTGATTTAAAATTTAGAGCACAAAGTAAATGTAAGTCTTCAGCTTCAACCTTTTCTATATAATTTTTACTTTCACTAGACTTGCTTACTTTATTATTTTGTAAAACATTGGTCAACATTTATGATGATTTAATATAGAAGAGTTGTTGAGTCTAAAATGAAACTTGACCAAAACAATGCTAAGTGCATGGATGGATTATATTTCTTAGAAATCAAGATGTGTACCAAGTACTTTGTACAAGGAAAATACAAAAACTCATGGGTTGTGGCTATCATAAAAGCTTATATACACTAAAAAGACAAAAATGTATTACATCATATAATAAATGCAGATATAAATTCTAAGATGTAGCATGATAAGATTTTAATAGGCTAAAGATGTAAATTGCTCAAACCAAATTTTAAAAACATTAATCATCACCTAATTAAATGTTGGTGGTATTCTTAAAGAACTTATTTAACGCCTGAAACAAAAGAGCTTAATGAATTCATGCTTTAAAGCATTCTTTAAGTAATAAAAAATCAAAATGATCTCAAGTAGATATGAGAAAAATTTACTTGATAAGAAATCTGTTTTACAAAGATCATAAAATATGCTAATTAGATACATAAAATCTATTGGGTGGAACGTGCGAGAGTTTAAGATCTTTAAGGACTACGATATAAAATCAAACAGAACTATGTAATTAAGGAGAAAATAATTACATACCTTTAAGTGATGAATTTTACAAGTGCAAAATTCAAAATTTGTAACGGCCTATTGAATCTTTTTTCGAGTTGAAGAAAATGTGAGAAAATGTTTTTGTATCCTTGCACCCAAAAGAAGCAATAATTAAACTCGAATCGAATTTATTTTGAGGATTGAACAATCATGGGACTTTTGGAAATATCCTACAAGTCACTTGTTTACATTCCATTGTTCCTTCATTTGCAATAAATTTGTCGGGAAATTTGTGGACACTCAGCCATATCTCTTTGCGTGTAATAGATTTGTGGATACCAATGTCATATTTTTTTGGGTTATCAAACAGACGAAGCTATTTTGTGAGAGCAAAATAGTGAGGTATGAAATGCACAATTATATACACAATCATCAGTGATATCTAGTATTTTGACCCAAAAAAAAAATCAGGCTCAAGGATCACACTTCACATAACATTCAGTAGCACTATTGTGAGCTAGTTGCCTTGTAGGGTGTGGAATATTTCACACCAAGGATGGAATGGTTGGATGAAATGGTGTGGAATATTCCACACCCATCTCTAGCTATGGGGACACTTGGTTGAATTTGTTAAAGAGTTTATGAAAAAGAGGCTCAGTTTAGTGCACATACATCAATGTGGGGGCCTGTCATGTCAAGAAGAGAAAAAATAAAAATAAATAATAAATAATAAATAAATGGTCAAGGTGAAGTTCATAGATGATACCTAAAGAGAGGGAAAGACAACCTCTCTTCAGGCTATTGAATGTTATGCATGACTCACAAATCCCAATTTACAAGATAGCGTTCCAGGGGAGGTTTGCATTGAAGACTACAAATAAACCCTTAAACCCTTAAATAGTTAAAAGGAACATAGTGAAACCTAGAGCTTAGACTTTCAAACATATGCGTCCTAGATTTTAATTTCTTAGAAATAAATACTATGAATGAACAACGTTTGATATGAAATGATTAGCAGCCCAAGGCAAACTCAAAAAGATTCTAAATCATGTTTCTAAAATGAAACTTCCAACTAAATTTTCTCCAACTCGATATTGTAATCAAGCCTTTTTGATGGCTAAAAGCAATCAAAACTACAAAAAACAAACTAAACAAAACAAAAAGATCAATAAGAACTAACAGTAATAGTAGCAATCTGATTATCATCAGTTAACTCTCACTAAAATTAAGACAAATATTTCAAATTAATCAAGTTTGTGGCTTCATGCATTTCATTTAGTTATTAGGCAATGAGTTTTTGCTATTTGCGTTTCTATCAGTCTATCTGGCTTTTATTCTTATTTTTTACTTTTGACTAATTTACAATTGCAAACGGATGATGCAATTTTGTGAGCATAAAATAGTGAGCCCTTGGGGAGATCACTAGCCTATGTTTTAGGAATCGTGTGATTTTAAAAATAGGGTTCATTTAATCCAAAAAACAAAAAAATTATATAATATGTAAACTTACTATAGGGTTCATGAAATACTATATATTTTGATATATATAAATTAGGTTATGTAAAAACATTAGGTAGTAAGATTTTTTATTAATAAGTTAGCCTTGACAAATAGGGGTTATAAAAAAAATTAGTGTTAACATCATATTAGGTAAATTGGGTGAAAATGGTCATTTTGGGACTTCTGAAGGTTTTGGGTGATCACCCCAAACCAAGCTCCAACATTTTTTTGGTACACGTGCCCTCACATGAGAGGAGGAATTTGTTAGGGAAAAAATCTTGGTGGCTCAGACTGAATCTGATACTTTTGAATATGGTTTGTGGTGACTTTTTGGGTTTAAGGTGGAGTACAAAATGGTACCTCCGTTTTTCCCAATTTACCTAATTTGACTTTCTGTTGTTTGTTGCTCTCCATGTTAGATTGTTTTAAATACTTGCCATAGAATTGAGAAATACTAAAAACTTGATAATAAAATTTTTCACTTGGACAAATAGCCCTTGAATTCACATGCTTGTTATTAGTTTCATGGTGAATACCATTTGTGTATATGTAATAGAAAGAAAGATTTTTTATTTGATGAATAATGGAGATACTAAGATAAAATTGGACAAACAAAATTTATACATAAAATAGCCCCATTTAAAAACCAAATGAATAAGTTTATAAAAAATATAGGGTTCCAGAAATATAACCCGTGTAGCTTTTTATATTTAAATACAGTCATTTCAAATACCATACATTACAAAGAAAACAAGGCCTGCAGAAGACCCTTGAATCCGAGCAGCAAAGTTTTCCAGAAAAAGAAATTCAAAAAAATTCAAAAAAAACTAAAAAAAAAGAAGTCTTTATTATTAATAGACTGCTGTCTTAGCTGGCAAACCATTTGCCAGCCAAGAGAACAGTCTATTAATAATAAAGACTTCTTTTTTTGGTTTTTTTTAAATTTTTTTTCTAGAAAATTTTGCTGTTTGGATTCAAAAGCTTTCTGCATGCCTCTTTTTCTTTGTAATGATTTAGATAAATAGGCCTACATCAAATACCCTCGTAACTCACGTGTATACCATAAATTTATAAGGAGCAATCCCCCGAGAGTGAGCCTATGAGCAGCAAGTCAATATTTTGTGTGTGGGAACCAATTTTGAGCTCAAAATCAATGGAAAAACTTAAAAAATAACAAGCTTTTCAAGAGATGAATGTTTATGATACACAATTATAAGGCCCTTTGTACATGTTTAAAGGTTGATTTTATGACAAAAAAATATAAGCTCGTGGCTCATGGATCCCTTTTCACTATTTAGCATCCCCAACTGCAAACTAACTTCCTCCCAAATATACCAAAGGTAGCTGTTAACCCCTAAAGGACAAATGGTGTTTTTTGAGAAAAAATCTTAGAAATTGCCATCTTTTAGGGCAATGCCCAAAATTCAAAATAAAAACTTTTTTTCAATTTTAATCGTACAAAAGTGTGTAAAAATGATAAATTAACATGTGCAAAAAAATTCAGTTCATTTGACCTCGCAAATTGTAAGATTATAACGTTTGAAGTGAAAAAAACAGCCTTCTTTCATTCTTGCAAAATAAGGTCAGCAGACCTTGAGCCTTCCTAGAGTAAATTTTTTGCTCTACACAAAAATGAGCTTTTTGATCATTCACAAGTATATGATGGTATGTTAAGTCATAAAAAAAATCAATTGCAAATATAGAATCTAGCTTATTCTAAATCAACCTCCAATACAAGGATGTTAAGTGTATTGGCAATACATTAGCCATTCCATCAAAATTCTTGTGCAACAAGGAAGTTTATTATTTGATATATGAATGATGAAAAGTTAGAGACAAACATTTGGAATATGTGAAAAAAAGTTCTGAGATCTTTGGATTTATAAATTGAAAGATAATAGGGCGTAAAGTTAGAGGAATTTCTTTTTCTTGAAATTGTCCAAACATAGTTGACAAAGTTTGACTCCCTTCAAAATATGATATAAGGGCTCATTATTTTTTGACAATTATACATCATGTCTTTTTGGTGACATACTTGCCAAATTTCAAAAGTTCATGAGAGTTTTAGCATAAGATTCTCCAAAGATGCCCAAATTGCTAGCGCTGCCCAATTTCTAGTGGGCAACGTAACTTTTGAACCGGGCATTTGATTCGGGAAAAATCACATTTTCACTTAGGGGATACATATTTGCACCTTGTGTAATAATTTTATGAACATCCAATAAAAATAACTCCATATGATCCTACCCAAGTTCTCAAGTGGATGTTGAACAGCCACTTGGTCTTTTAGGGGTTAAAATGTTATGAACAAAAAAAATTGTTTCCCTAATCTCAAACTCCATTTCAGTATTTGTTACATTGTTTGAAATTCTTTGTTACAAAAATTTGAAACTTAAGGTAGTCGATTCTAAAAGTGTTCGGTCATTTTGAACCACCCATGTAGACAGTGGAGAAATGGACATGAGGTGGTTCTTAAATTGTCCTCTTACATTCATTGAATGTGTGAAAGAAAAGTTGTTTTTAATTACAGGAGCCCATCATTCTCCTCGCTTTCCCAAATCTCTTCACAACTTATAAGTGAATGGTTCTCGGAAAGTCTAGGGTCATAAATAGAGACCTATGACATATGCACTTTAAAATTCACAAGTAATTCAAAAATGCTTCAAAAAATATGAAACAACTTGTGTTACATTCCGCATCTATTTCTCTTTGTATGAAAAGAGAACTAAAAGTCCTCCCATCCTCAAAAAACCATGAAAAAGGGGAATGAGCCCTTAGATGGTCGGTTTTTGAGCCGACTACCTTACTATTGTAATATCAACTCCACAACAAAACTTTGTATTTAGTTGGGACTAGGTGGTCCATATTGGTTTAATCCCTAAAGGACCAAGCTTGTTTTTTTGCCAAAATCACTCAAAGTTGCCACTTCTAGAGTTAAGGGGATGAGTAAAAAGGTAGATTTTTTTTTTTTTTTTGGAAATCTAACCCTAGGATCTTGCCTCGGACTAGAAGAGGTACTTATAGGAAAAAAATCAGGTCATTCTAGAAGGAGAGGAGGGGATATTTACATTTGAAATGAAGGGAAAAGGATTTTTCCTAGCTGCCATAAAATTTCAGAAGCCTTTGACCTCTCTTACATGAAAAAAATTGCTATACCCAAAGTTGTGCTTTTATTTTTCCATGTAGGAGATTAACTTAGGTGTATGTGGGAGAATTTTCAAATCAATCGGAACTATACAACACATGGGAACAAAATAGTAAGTAAAAAGAAGTAGAGAATGAGTCAAAACACAAAATTGTTAAGAATTTAATTATGGAAACGAAAAATGCAAATCCCAATGGTTATTATGTTGTGATAAGCAATCTACTTCATTTCGTTTCGTTTTTTTTTTTCCAAAATACTAAAAATTGAGTAAAATAAAGGACTTCAAATTTAGAGTAGAGAATCCATAAGTGCCCGCAAACAAAACTCCTCATAACTTTCATCTCATTGATTGAAATCAAATGATTCAAAGCTTCCAACGTATAAAAAAATCTAAAGAACCAATGCCAAATTTTTAGTTTTAAAAAGTGCAGTTTTCAAAGAAGTTTTTTGGGCTGCCCAAACTATCCCTCCTCCCCTTGTTTTGATAAATTCTTGCATAACTTTGTCAAATGTCGGAATGAAGAAAAAATAGATGCCCACTTAGATCTTTGAATTCCCCACTTTTAATAAAAGTTTCAAAAATCACACAAAATAGCTTATCCAAAGGTACATGCCTGAAATCCCATTTGTTCCTTGAAGGGACAATGGTCCTTTAACCCCTTTGTGCCCCAATGACAGTATACTGTTGCTTGGGGATGTCAAATGCTTATGTGAGGAACTGGATCTAATTTTTTGATTGTGCTATAAACTACAATTATGAAAGCTTTCAAGTTGTCCATGCCAATGGAGTAATGGCGAGGAAAGTCAATTGTTGTACACGTGCTGCAAGTGATTTGATTGGGTGAAACACCATATGGGGCGTAGTAGCAAGTAGAGTTTTACATGCTGCAATTGGTCAATACCCCTTGCAAGCTTCCTTATGCGTGCTTTGTGGTAACGGGAAATTTGTTAGCAAGGGTTCAAGCATGTTCTAGACCCTTATTATGGCAATAGTCATCAGTGCCAATCGATCTTGTCTAGTGCAATATTGATTTGAAGCCCTAAAACTTGACATAAAAAGAAGTGCAATCTTCAATAATTTACAAGTGTGTGCATTTACATCTCATCTTGTTGCTCACAAATATAAAGATGAATCACGGGCTTATAGAATTTTGTAAAAATCATCAAATAGCAACTACCTACTAGAAAATGAGATTTTGTCATCAAATGATATTTGATCAAATGTTAGAATCTCCCATTTCCCACTGTCAATTGTTCCCAGAATTTGCAAGCCATTTTCTAAGTAGGTGTCCCACTATTTTCAATGGTCACTTTTTGTGGATCATCTGATTGACTAAGATACAATGCATCAAAGTTGTAGGTCTCCCAAAACCTTGATTTTGGTGAATATGGCATGGGTGCTTGGGGGTGAAGGGTTAAGGGAGTTATTAGTTTACATGATGGAGTTGTCATTGACTCTTGGGGTGGTGTTGGGGCATTGGGACTTGCATCTAATATTAGCTCATAGGAGTTATCAGTTCATACAAAACTATTTTACACAATAAGGTAGGAACACCCATAAGCATTAACTATTGTCCCCATAACCATCACCTCTAAAATCTTGGAAAAGCTGTGAAAGTAAATAGATGTAATTACAAGGATGCACAACATGTGAACATGAAACCTTAGTGTTGGTTATGGGTGCAATGGCAGTTTGCTCTTTAAAAATTCACAACTTACTCTTACAGCATCCAAATAATACATTCAAAAGTGTAAACTTATTATTTTTCTATTGCTAATAAGATCCAATAATTTTCTAGATGTTTATTAATAATCATCATGTTCAAAATCCTTAAACTCACGCTTATGAGTATTCCTATCTTAGGTTCTACTATTTGTATTTGATCATTGAATTTACATCACTATTATGTCTAAACAATCCAAAGTCCAAAAACACAAGAAATTTTATATTTAAATAAATGTGAAATTATATGCATATGTTTGTATATAAATGTATATAAATGTATATAATCAATATTTTGAATCTATTGTATAAAAACAAAAAACTGTAAGATTACAAATGAATAAACTTGAATTTAAAATATTTGCAACAGTGTGTAAATGGCCTGGGAGTTACATCTCCTATACAATTGTGTGATACAAGAAGTGTGCCAGCTTCAACAATGTCATGTTTACAATCTAATGTGATTTGTGATAATCAATTATATTGCTCAGACTATGGAAAGTTAAAGGTATGTTATATTTATTTATTTATATATATATATATATATATATATATATATATATATATATATATATATATATATATATATATATATATATATATATAAACAAACAAGTGTGAAATCATTTACAATTTTCTTTCATATGTCATTTCCTATATGTATATATATGGATGTTGTTTTTATTATTATTAGATCAATTGCAATGTTTCGATGTTAGAGTTTAATAAGCTTTTAATCTAATCCTACTAGGAAGGCAAATGTATTTGCGAAGAAGGTTGGGGAGGTCGCCAATGTCAGTATTACAAAAAATGCCAAGGTCGCCCTTTTGGACTTGTGGACAGAAAATTGGATTGTTGTCCCTATGACACAATTGACATAAACCACAAATGCTGTAAAAGTCCAATTTCTACTTTGACTGTTGTAAGATACTTTAACTTGAAGGACCGTGTATTCATATATATAGCTCTTAACCCTTAAGTGTCAGGGTGTATCACGGCAAATACACGGGGCCAGTGTATTTGCATGGGACAATGTTTGTTTCCTTTGGTGTTTAAGGGTTAAGATCAAATAAAAGGGCTATGTCTTGTTGGTGCTTTGCTTGGTCACACATGTTTTTTTTTTTTCTCTTTTTGTTGTTTGTCTTGTTGAGTTTATTCCTCCCTCTTCCTTCTTTTTTCACCCTCCCTTTATCCTATCTTTTCCTCTCCCTCCCCCCCTCAAATTTCCAATGACTTTTTGTCTTCTTTTTCCTTGTCTTTTCCCTCTCCCTCCCTTTTTTTTTCTAATAGATAACTTCAAATTTATTGTATTATAAAAAAACCAATTTCTAATGATGGACATACACTTTATGCTTTATAATAAAAATACGCTAAATTATATTCAATTACAAATATTTTATTTAACTAAGTATTGACTATCCAAGATTCATAAATGGTAACTCATAAATTTCTTTGGTTTGCAAAAATTGGAAAGTACTTTAAAAACATCAAGAGATATGTCTAAATAAAAAAACATGCAAAACCTATGAAATTCTTTTAGGCTAAACATGGATTTCCTTACGTTTTGAAACATGAAAAGTCTATAATCACATGAATAGTCCATATTTAGTCGGGTTTAGCATACAAGTAACTCAAAATCATGTGTATTGTCACTGTAGAGTTTAGAAATAATTGTTTTCATTTTAGTTAAATAATCATAAGTTCATAACTATGATGACCATCGAATTTCTTAGGATGGATTGTGTTGTGAAGAAGGGAATATTGATGCATGTGGACAATGCAATGGTATTGCAAAGTAAGCGTTCTTGACTAATTACTTCAAACGTACAAATCCACATGTTGTAAATATTGCAATATTATGATTTTTTCTTGTATTTAATAAAAGTTAATAGAAAAACGATTGTGTTGAATATCACTGATTATATTTTGGCTTTACTAAAAAAACACTAAAAAAACTATTGCTCTTGATTTGATACAAAAACCCAAAGGCATATATATGCAAGGTTAATTATGTAAGAAATAAACTTAACAAAGTGTTAACATACAAATAATTGATGAAATCCATAGTAGAAAATTCAAATGAAACAGAAAACCCTCTTGATTACAAAAAGTTGTGCCATAACATTCCAAAGTCAATTAAATACATATTCTTAGAAGTTAGACCAACCTCAATTCTGTTAAAAAAATTCCCCAAATTATTCTTATGACAAACTAGTTTGAATTATGAATGACACATAAGTAGATGTATTTTGGACGTCAAAGATAGTGGTATGTTGAAATCAATGTAGAAATGGAATATTCCAACTGTTCACTTGGCCAAAGAGCACTTTGCTTTGCTATTCTTTTCCCAAAACAAATACGATCTTTTGAAAACATTTCAAAAAGTTGGGTTTTCATGTTGCTTGCACAATCGGGTGCAATAATCTACAATTGGCCTATTGGAGCCATATAGTTTTTTTTTTATAAATGTGGAGTATAATTGATATATTTTGGTAAGCAACATCATCATTGCATCCTTATGCAATCCCAATCAAGCATATCAAAGATTACTTTAAAAAAAAGAAAGACTTCCTTTGTGGTGAATTTTTAAAGTGAATTTTTATAGTTTTACATGATATTTTATTAAAAATAGTTGATAATGAATTTTCTAAAAATGGTTAAGGAGATGTAGAGAACATCCATACACACATCTTCTTTAGAACAAGGATCTTCAAAAAAAATTCATGATTCTTTCTACAAAGATTTCAATTTAGCTCCTAAAATTCTTTCATGTTTAGAGGCCCAAAATTGCTTCAAATACCAATCCCCAAACTAGGGTCATAATCTTCATTGAAACATACTTTTTAACAAATCCAACCGTAGGATCCTTTGGTTGGCTTGCACAAGTACATTGTCCCAAAATTTCAAAATGAATATCCCCACCAATTGCAAGACCAATGTGCCTAAACTTCTAAATGTAGGCTTTTCTAGTCCTTCCGAACGGTGAGTTTTGTTTTTCAAACTTTTTAGAGAAAAACACGTATGTTGTATTTCTTGTGCAATTTTGGCAATATGTTGGAAAATGGGTTGAAAGCATATATAAAAAAATATAACCAAAAAAAATTTGGATTCATTTTTACAAAAATTTGTAAAGTGAAAGGTATTGATGAATGAAAGATATAACTAATATGCTAATAAGTTTTGGAAGAATTTGAAAATTGTTAATCCCAATGGTGAGAATGCTCTAACTGACAATTAGTAGCTTTAATTTTCATTTTCATTTGAAGGTTTTCAAAATTGAGAGTACAAGATAACTCTATATGTTTTTACTACCCTCTTCCTACCTTCATTGCCTGCAAAATAAAACTCTTTTTAACTCTTACCTCATTATTTGGAATTGAGTGATTCAATTTTTTTGAGTAGGTGTCAATCTATACAATTCTATAAATAAAAAAATAAAAAAATAAAAAAATATTTTTTGCTGCTTGGTTTGACAATGAAATTGAAAAAACCTTCTATCTTTTGCATTACTTATCAGAATGACATGAAATAAAGCTTCGCATGTAGATTACGATGAGTAGCACCCATCCTAAAAATTTCATGAAAAATTTCCAAATCATGAAGTCAATAGAGCCTGCCTGAGTTCTCACAAAGCCCAAAGTGGGCTCCTTGATCCTTTAGGGGTTAAAGTGACAATGTCCAAATTTTGTAAAAAATCATATTTCTTTATTGTAATTAGATTATGCAGAACCTCAAGAGACCTCCCATTGTTTTGCACATGTCATATGCAAAACATTTGAAAATTTATACAACTCAACATTAGGGGATCTTCCTATTTTTTGCAAACAAATTCAAAATTAAACAAACAATCAAAGTTTAGTCAAATATGGCACTTTCAAGCTTTGGTATAATTCCATTTTATTCATAATGCTATATTTAGTTGTATTTGGACAGTTCAAAGTCCAAAATTAATAGTTCAATAAAAAAGAGTATAAATACTATTAGGGAAGCATCAAGAGATCTAAGTAGAATACTAAAGTATCTGAGCAAAATATTTTAAAAATTGTGTCCTTCAACATTAAGGGATCTCTTGATGTTTTGCAAGCACTTCAAAATTGCTATAAATGATTTAAATTTGTTTAAATTTGACATGACGGCGAATTTAAACAAATTGTTGTATATATGATATTAATTAAAAATTGTAATAATTACATGTTGTGTTTCAATTTGACACATATACTTAGGGAATTGCTAAACTATACTCCAAATTGTTAAAACCATACCCCAAGGTGTGCCATGAGCATGCAATTTGAGAATTCAATGCTAATATTTTTGATTTGGACTTAAAAAGTTGTTTCACTTCTAATATTCTAGAGCTATGTTCATTAATTTGGGGGTGCCTCAATGTGCATTTGAAACTGGAGGACTTTGAAATGACATAATGGAGGAACATATACAGAAACAAAAACAATGGTGTAATAAAGTCTTAGTAAAAACTTGTGCTTGTTCTTCTTTCTTTCAATGAGGTGATAATGCCATGAGGAACAATGGACTACTTGGATCAAGAAATTTAATATGAAATTCTCAATTTGCGTGCTCATGGAATGTTGCTTTAATAAATTGGAAGTTTTACTTCAGCAATTTGAAGGTGTTGCTTCAGCAATTCCCTGTATTTGTGACAATTCATTTACAAAGTCACACGGTAATTACATGTTATGGGTTGTAAAAACTTGAACAACTACAAACTACATTTCGAAATTACATATATAAAAAACGAAATTATTTGTAATGCAGATATGTTGACTCTCAAAGCACATGTTGTAGCACAATCCGTGATGAAAAAGGCATATGTTGTTCAAGCGGATATTTGGATGAATGTCATGTTTGCGACGGGGATGGAATAACTTGTGCAACAAATGTTACCTTATTAATAAACTTTAATTCGGATCTAACAATCACTAGTGAAGCCCATGAGCAATGGAAACTACTCTTATTTGTTTTAACATCAAATGTAAGACAAACAAAACAGGAGATTTTTTTTGGAATATTTTATTTTTTTATTGAAAATTAAATAGGAAACCAAACAACAGATAAAAATATACCCCAAAATTGGGAGTTTTCGTACTCCTTAAAATACGGACATTAAAATTGAAATTTATTCATGCACAATGTGATCATTGTAGCATAAAATTACCAATACCAAGTCTAAACTTCAGATTGACACACCTAATCTAGAATGAGTATCACAACTTCGTAATATACATAGAGAGAATTGCTAATGCAATACGTCCATATTGTTAACGCAACATCTTGTGGTGGATAAGTGACTTTTGTGACATCAACATCGTAGCATACACATCAATGTTCACTTTTTTATCCAAAAGGAGTACAAACATTAAATATATTGTACAAGATTGTAAATAAGTAATTTAGACAAATTGGATCAAACCAAACTCTAGCAAAAATCAAACAAGCAAAGTGATGCAGCTTAATTCGCACCAGTCTTCAAAAGCAAGGGCAAATTCATCATGATTTGGGACACCTTTCCTAACGATAAAATTTGCCCTTGATCTTTATGCCACCGAAACAAAATATGACAACAAACATTGAAATATTGCATTAACAAGTTGGAGGTGTTGCTTCAGCAATTCCCTTTACATATTTGGACTTAATCATTTATAAATAATATTTTATTAAATGGAACAGATTGTCTCAAAGCTTGGTTTAGGTGATGGCGCAATCATAATTTCTTCCGTACAATTACAAAATAGTTATGCAGGTAAACAACTTATTATGTAATTTGCTTTATCATTTTATGTGCTTAAAAGAAAACATGAAAAAAATTCTACAAAACTGTGAATTTTTTTTTGCGGTACTCATTTATAAAAAAAAAAATGTTATACAAATTACTATAAAACAATCATCAAATAGTGCATGGCATTTATTACTTGTAACTCCCAAATTTGAGCAGCCAGTCTACTGCTTTGTCAAAAAAAGTGATAAAAACTCAAGACCATCAAGATGAAACTTACTTGATTTTTATTTTATTTTCTTACTATTGAAAGCTTTTGAGCTAATAGATATATGTGTTGTCCTTTAGTATTTCTTGTTGCTACAATTTAGTTGGTTATGCATGTCGTGCACTGTATTTTTTTCTTTTCACAAACATAAACTAAAGCATATAACCTTATAGAAAATCGTTTTTTTTGTAAAATTACAAACTTGTGCAAAATTTTATAAAACTATTGTACATCTCTTCTCAAACTTTGGTAACAATTCCATTGCAATCACTTTCATTAGGTGATTGTACATCAAATATTGATCGTGCCGAAGCTTGTCTGCGTAATGGGTCTTATAATGAATTTGGTATTATTGATTTGACACTTTTGCCAAAGCCTAAGGTAAGGCATGCAAGAAATATTTTGAAATGTAATGGAAAGTCTAAGTAAAAAATAGACAAACAGTATAGATTCTTTGCCGGTATTGGAATAAGTATGATCTAAGTTGTGTTTTAACACCATTTGCATTAGAAAAAAATATTGGGATTTTTCAAAGTAATTATTGTGCAAAAGCCTTGAAAAGAAGAGTAGGCTAGGCTATTTCTAACATTCTCATAGCACTTTATAAATTACAAATTTATAATTGAACTAGCAGTTGGCACTTGTTACATTATGCATTCACTATTAGATTTTTATTAGGAATTCATTTATTAGATAGAATGAAAAGAAAAAAATTCAACAAGTCTTCAAATTGTATCTATATGATGATATCACAAAGATCAAAGATGTGATACTATAGAGGTCATATGTGATATTATAGAGATCATTGTGCTTTTAGTAGTATGATTAGCAACTAGAAACACCATTCTAAACACACAAATAAACTTCCAAATCAAAAGAATTAATTATCTATGAGGTGAAAGATTTGACAACTATACTATAAATTCTTAATAGTCTTATCTTTTAAAATTGAGCCTTAATATTTATTTTGCAATTGTTGACTTTTGATATGGTATTGAAACCATACAAAGCGGATTTGATAATTGCTAGTCATTTGTAGATTCTATTGGCTTAGCATTGATGTCAATGGTAGCCAACACCCTTGTTTGTTGCAATACTTACAAAGTTTATCTTTCATTCATTGCACTTATATAATTACCAATACTAATCTCATGTTTAAAAATAAAATGTGTTTACAAGTTAATGTGGATGTTTTGATAGGATCGCCTCACACAAATGATTTTTGCGTCAAATGAGATGTATCAAATCTTAAAAAATATGCAAATTTCAAATGAGTTTTCTCTAAATGCAAATGATCCTAAAGCAAACCTACTAGTAAGCCATGGTTTGAAGCTTTAAGGAATCAACTAAACTTCTAAATTTTCAAATAAAATCATTTAAAACTCAAATGTAAAATGAAAATAATGTTAAATGCATACATAAAATGTATAAATGTATTTTTTTTTCTTCGTTGTACATATTAACCTTAAATGCTCAAGGGGTAAAGGCAAAACATACATGCATTATAAAATGATACTTTTGTAACTTTGATGAAGGTTGTTTTTAAAGAGAAAACTAGAATCATGATGTTTAGTAATTATCCATATGGTCAAACATTCAAAAAAAAATTGGATTCTTATTTAACAAATTTAGAAGCATTTACCATTTAATATTCATCAAAATTACAAATTTTATCCATGGAATATAAAAATTGGTATGATTGGTTAAAATTTGACATTCTATTCTAAAGGTCAAAAATGTTTTCATTTTGAAAAAGAGAACATCATTAGTTTCCCAAAATAGTAAATTTTGTAACACTAACAAATATTGAAGTGTTTGTCTTTTGAAAAATTCTCCACATTGGAGTTTAACTTGGATTGACATGATTCAAATTGGATTGGAAAGTAAACTTGATTTCCTATATGATAGTATTTTTAATTTTTTCAAAAATGTTTGTTTTCATCTTGAGCAGTTAGGAAAAAAAGGCAGCAATTAGAAAATGGTCAATTGGGCGTTTAGGGGTTAATGTTTTTTCATCTCCTTTGAACAAACATGGTTTCTAACTAATTTATTGTGTTATGCAAATAGGTATCTCTATATGTAGAATCCATACTAAAGTTAGAAAAAGTTGGAGTTTGTGGAAATGGCGTATGTGAAAAAGGCGAACGTTGTGACTACCAAAGTAAAAGTGCAATTCAACATGGTGATAAGACATGTTGTTTTGATGATTGTCCATTCATTTCATCTACTTGCCCTATTCCTCTGAGTGGACCAAATGCACAAATAGCTTGCTCCGGAAAAGGACTATGCTTAGATACAAGTGGACAATGCCAATGCTTTACGGGTAAGTACAAAAACTTCTCTTAAGAAAATGTACATCAATTTTGACTATAGTAAGTAGTGCATTTAGGTTGCCTTAATAATCAGGTTGTCTTTCTTCAAAAGTCATTTCATAATTCATTGCTTGGTCACTTGGAGATCAGAGCCACTCTCTAAATATTAAGGTTTCACATGGTTTATAGTCTTAATGTTGCTAATTTATTTTTCCCTAGTGTTGTTGTTGTTGTCAAGTCCTTATTGTTGTTTACAATTATTTATTGCAATATTATTGATGAATTTTTTTTTAATATTAGTAAGTATTTTTATAATATAAAATGTTGAGAATTTAATGTGGGGCAACCTAAATACCAAGGGGGTCACTCAATGTATTCTTTGGAGATCACATGCAATCAAATTGCCACCCCCTATTTACTTTTTAATCAATTTTGATTTAGCTCCAAAAATTTTCATGTTCTCACAAAATCATGATGTCTTTTATGTGAATTTTTTTTTGGATTCAAATGAATTAAATAAGATATCCAAACGCAAAATTGAAGATTGCACTAAAATGCTTGAATTCTCACTTCAAATATTTATCAAGATTACGTTTGAATGACAATTGTATCCAACTTTAGTATACACAAACTATAACCAAACCTTCATTTATTATCAATTTTTAAAAAAAAAATTAATTTTTTTACCATACAATGTAGGAAGTCAATTTTCTTTTTAGCTATATAGTGTATTTATTTTCTTCCAAAATTTGTAAGTAATTATTTAGGAGAAAGAAAAAATCCAAAAATTCACAACATAAAATTTAAATATAGAAAAATACACGATAATTTTTACAAACTATTTGATTGATTTCTTACAATATAAAGATAGGGGTCAAGATTTTGATTGCATGTGTACAAAAAAAATGGGGAGTGCACCCCCATGCTAAATACACAATTTAGTGTAGTGATACAAATGTGTAATGATACCCATCCATGAAATTTACCCTATATATTATCATGGGAACTTATAATTCAAAAACTAATTACAAAAGCTATAATACACCAAATACCATGGTTATGGTATCATTTAAAAGACAATTGAGTCAAGGTTTACTTAAATGAATGAAGTGTGTGTGTTAGTTATTTGGGTTTCAATGAAGTCAAGGTTAAGGTCAAATTTGAAATTGCCCTATTATCACTTCCTTAGAGATTTTGGCTGTCATACACAATCATATTTTGTCATTTTCATCTTTGACCTTCTTCTTCATGTCATTATTCTTCGTGATTATTCATAAGTGCTAGCTAAGTTGACTAGTTTCAATTGTTTTTTATAATTTTACAATTGACATTGCTACAACTAGGGCATTGGGGCAATAAATTGTATGTCTAATTGAGGTCTTGATAGCTAATACGGTCTATCTTTGATAAATTTTGGTCAAATGGAAAAAAAATTGTATTACTAAGTAAGGAACTTTGAGACCTTTCTTGCAATACCAGTAAACCCAAATGTGAAGCATATACCTAAAAAACATGGATTTTTGAAGATAAAGAAGTTATGATAGAGGCAAAGTGATAATAGGGTAAACTACTTGTATGCCACATTCAACTAAATATGAACTACCCAAAGTCCATACTCAAAGTTCATAAATTATTAACTTAGGATTTTTTTTTATTTGTAAGACATTTAACCCTTGAACGCTAGGAAGGCCCTTTGTAGCTGTATCTCTATTTTTGTATACAACATATTCAAATGTATTTGGGGTGAAATTAGACATGACAATGTAAAAGGAAGTGTTTTGTGCTACAAAGGTGTCTTCAGGTTAACCTAACCCAAAATACCAAAATACCAAGAGAAATGTTGGGAAATTGTTAGAATACGGTGCCATATCCAAGAGCCCCATAGGCTTTCAAGGGTTAAAGATACTTGCAAAACATTCAAGAAAATGTCCAAATTTGAAGACATGCAAAACTTTGAAAAAATGAAAGCAAAATATTGGGGATTCTCATAATTTGAAGACGTAGAAAGTCCATGATTAAAGAGAAGCTCATAATTAGTTTGAGTTGTCATTTTTATAAAGTTTGAATTTAAACTTAAAACACAGATTCTATTTCTTTTTATTCAAATTTACAAAAATTGCTTTCTGTAATGCTCTATTAATGAATCTTGTGGCAAATATTGGAAAAAAGTTGTTGTAGAAGGTACAATGTAAATGAATTGAACTTAATCGTATACTCTTCTAAAATTTAGAGTGAATATATTGATGGCACAAAACATCAAAAATCGAAACAAAGTATCTTGTTAGAAAACTAAATATAATAAAAAATAATGGTTGTAATTTGGAAATTGCATGCTTTTTAAAATCCCTATTTTGAAAATATACATGAAATTCCATATATGATGTTTTATGCATAAACATGAGGCCTGGATACGAAGGAAATAATGTTCGTTACATCGAAATCCATTTCAATGTGTTCGAGAAACTTTATTCATCAACCACAAGAAAGTATCAACACTTAACAATAAAGAATTCTCAAATTTCTATATGTGTTTTGTTGGAGGAACAGAACTTAAACATATCTCTTTAATATTCTAAAGTACTCATTATTTATAAATTAAATGACGTCAAATTTTAGGTTTTTGTAGTACAGTATTTAATTAACAAATTTGCTAATAAAAATTCATTATATTGTAGGAAAATAAATTTTGACATATCAAGAACAAATATATAAAATAAATGAAATATTTGTTTTGAAGTTTCATACTTCTCAAAAATATCTAAAAGCTAGGGAATATAGTAGTCTTATGATTGAAATTTGCAAAATCCCAAATCCATTATGCATAGAATTAAGCCGATTGATTTAAAACAAGTTATTGCATAGATACTTTTGGTTTAAAATTTTTGAAATTTATTTAGTTTTTTTAAATTGTATAAATGTCTTAATTGTTAAAAGCTTTTATCTTTTTAGAAAGTATATTAACTTTATGTTTTAAGATGACTGTATATTATAATTTGGGCTTTGACCTTAAAGTATTCAAAGTTTCTGTGGAAAACTTTAAAGGAAACTTTACTTTCCACCGCTCAAGTATGTATATATTTTTAATTCGAATCTAAAGTAAACAAACCAAAATGATTCTTGAATCAGTGAATGTAATGACAAATGGCATTTGGTATTGGATGTTACTCTCAACTGTTTTCTATGTATTTGAAATGACAAAATGCTTGACAAATAAATTCAAAAAATTATTTAGAAGATGGTAATAGAAGTATTTTTGAAAAATTTAAGACATGAACATTTGTCAACAATTATTGGGTTGAGACACAAACTACAATAGAAATTGAAATGTAGTTTAGATACTTTTGTATGAGAAAGTATTGTTGGAATGTTGGAGGTTCAATTTTGAAATCCCATTTTGAACTACTAAATATTTTACTAGCAGTTGAGTAATATCAATTAAATTGAATGGAATTGTCTTTTTCATTTGTATTTTTCAAAAAGTATACAAATTTTAGTTCTACAATTTAAACTTACATAAATGTTGTTTGAATAAAATCCTTTGCACTTTTGGTTGCCCATATACTTGTGAACGTAACAACTAAAATTGTGGAGTGCTGTCATGCTATGTAACTGTCACTCTAGCCAGCAAAAAGGACATGTGGTAATATTTTCTTTAGGCAACAATTATGTAGGTGATGGGCCTCACTAACAGATAATCTTGTGTTTGCACCACAAATTACTTGGGTTCTATCCTTGTTCCTAATGGCTTAAATAAGAATGCCCTTGTGTGAGGCCCTTAACCCTCAAAGCTTGACAAGTGTTGCAGAGAAAAATAAGACCAAAATTGCAATTTTTTGATGATTTATTTAAAATTCAAAATAAAAACTTTTTTTTGAGTTTCAACCATACAAAACTATAATATACAAATAAGGCAATGTGTGAAAAAGTTCCAGCCCATTTGAGTGCGTTGATTATAAGGTTATAATGTTTGAAATGAGAAAAACATTTTTTTTCATTCTTGCAAAACAAGGTTAGATGACTTTGAGCCCTCCTAAAGTAATTTTTTTTGCTCTAGCTACTCAAAAAAAATATTTTTGACCGTTCACAAGCATATGATTTTAGGTCCACTCATGAAAAATTTCAGAAGCAAATATAGAATCTAGCTTATTCTAAATCACCATGTAATGCAAGGAGGTTTAGTGAGTTGGCAATGCACTAGTCATTTTTTCATGATTTCTTGTGTAATGAGGAAGTCTTTATTTGAAATTTGAATGGGAAAAAGTTAGAGACAAACATCAGCAATATGAGAAAAAAAATTCAGGAGTTTTAGATTTATAGATTGAAAGATAATAAGCCCTAAAGTTACAAGAAAATATATTTTCTTGAAACCGCCCAAACATAGTTAACTAAGTTTGGCTCCTCTTAGAATGTGATGTGAGAGCTCAATTTTGTTTTTGATAGTAGTGTACCATTTTTATTAGTTACATTCATGCCAAATTTCAAAAGCCAATGAGAGTTTTAGCATAAGATTCTCCAAAGATGCCAAACTACCCAAGGTGCCCAAATTCTTTTGGGCAACATAAGTTTTTACTCGAGCATCTGATCAGAGTGTTATTTTTGTCACACAAAGGTATTCATTGTATGCACCATGTCTCCAAATTTTAGAAACATCGGCCCAAAATTTGACTTTATAGGAACCTTTCCAAACTTTCAACCAGCTATTGAACGAACTTTTGTGGTTTAGGGGTTAACCTACACATTAATCTTGAGTTCTAAAAAATAAGCAATGGGGATAGTAAATACAAGACCAACAAATCTTTTTTATCATTACAAATTTCCATTTTGTGTATTTTGGTCTCCTTTCTCAAACACTGTAGTCATAGTGATCAATTCAAGTTTTTAGACCATGTTTTTGAAATGCTTAATATCATTGCCAATACACTTGGTATGCAAGCTTTAATTTTAGAGCTAAAAACCAAAAAAAACATATTCATGCAAATGGGCTACTGTAAGTTTTGCTTCATCTCCAAATCTACAAAATAATATAAAATACAACTGGTTGGTGTAAAATCATATTTTAAAGAAAATCAAATAAACATTTGTTGGTGTGGTGTAGGCTATGGTGGAAAGGCATGCAATGAATGCTTGAAGGGATGGAAGCAAGTAAAAAATGGAACTTTATGTATAATTATGGCAATATCCAAATCTATTGGTGAACTAGATTTGTCTAAAGATTCTACAAACAATCCAAATAATACAAGCTCATCTCATTTTCCCATTGTTGCAATATTTCTAAGTGCATTATTTTTTAGCGTAGTGGCATATTTTATGTTTAGATGGCAAAATAATATTACTCAAAGGCATAGATACTCAACTACTACTGTAGGAAACATGTAGTTTGTAGTTGTTGGAAAAAAACATTGTAATCAACAAGGGTTAAAAATAAACAACAAATAAATGGATTAACCAATTCAATTGAATTTTTATTGGAAATGATGTCCTTACTTACAAAAAAAAAAAAAACCCCCAAATATGAAAGAATTATGCATTTATGATATTGACAATTGCAATGATTCAAAAACAAATAAAAAGTCAATAATTTTGATGTTTAATCTAAAGGCACATAGTTTCAAATTTTCAAATAATTTGTAAATTCTTACTATATGTGTTGAAAGAATTCTACTTTTGTTTTGTGCTTTAGAGTTTTTTGCGGAGGTCTTTGTATGGGAGTTTTGGACAAGAAAAGTTATAATAAATATAATTTTGCAAGAAGAAAATTAGTGCACCTTATCAAACAACCTATTATAAAAATCCTTCTATGTTTTGATATCCATCTTTATGTGGAATCTTGAAAATAGATACACTCAAGTCAAATCAATTCCTAAAAGAAGCCAAAGTTCATATGTCATGTTGTCAAGAGTTTGCATATCCTTCTTAAACCCTTGTTTTTTGAAAGCCCACATTGCCATTTACTTTTTTAAAAAACTAAAAAGTAGATCACAAGTTCTTATTGCTTATACTTACATGTTAAAATTTGTTTTTTGTCATTTTGCTTCTATTAAACTACATGGTATGATACTAGTAAAAATTGTCATTTTCAATTTTTTTTTAAAACTTGTAGAAATCAATCCTAGATTGCTAAGTTCTACTTTTAGCATTTGTTTCCTAACATATCATTTTCCACCTATTTAAATTTTTTAAGAAAAGTGATAGCAACATTTGTAGAATATAAAAGGAAATTATTTTTATTGAAATAAGTTTATCATTTGTTGTGATTGTTCTTTTTTTTGACAAAACCAAAACCAAATTCAAGATTTCAAGTTTAATTCTTACTAAAATATTCACTACAAGCAAACTACACTTTATGCACATACACTTATAAATTTAGCATTCATATAACACGTAGTCAAAATGACTTATCAAAGTTGGTATATTTCAGAAATTGTTTCTAAATGTTTTTAAAAATGTTGAAAAAAATACTGCATCTCATAATATTCATTATACAAAATTTTGATTCATATAGAGAATGTTATGAATCTTTTCAAAAAAAATTGATGTTTCTTTAAGCCCAAAATTGCCTTTTGTGTTTGTGATCAAACTTTAGAGATTTCAAATGTGTGATGTTTGTTTTTGTATACTTTCCATAGCTTTTAATTTTTATAATCTTCTTTTCAAATAATTTTTCTTGAAAGATTCCATGAAAGTTTGGCAAACTTTACAAGACTTTATAGGCACCTCAAGTACCACAAATAAATGTCTTTTTTCAGGAAATAAAACTGAAAATCTTCTCATTTGGTTGTATGGAATAATAGTTGTACATTATTTGTTGTAAGTCATTCCAAAAATATCATTAAGGTGAAAGTCATAAGTGAATTTTGTGCTTGTTGGTAATCTTTGCATTTGCTCGGAAATATAGATCTTAACCTCTAAAGGACCCTCTCTCCTTAGGGGACAGTTGGGATTTTGGGCATGTACTTACAATTAAACAACTTTGTGTGATTTTTTGAAACTTTTATGGAAGATGGGGAATTTAAACATCTACGTGAGCATCAAAAAATTTCTTCATTCTAATAATTATTGAAAAAATTATGCATGAATTTTTGGAAAACAAGGGAGGGCGGGCAGCCCAAAAATTTCTTTAAAAATTGCATTAAAAAAAAATCTGAAATAGGTCCTTTAGGTTTATACATATGTGGGAAGCTTTGAATTATTCCATTTTGATTGATGAGATGAAAGTTACAAGCATTTTTATTTTGCCCATAGGTATGGTTTTGAGAGACTCCATACCTATTAGTAAAATAAAACTTCTCATAAATTTCATCTCATCAATCAAAATTGAATAATTCAAAGCTTCCCACATATGTGTAAACCTAGAGAGCCTATTTAAAATTTTATTTAAAAAACTGCAATTTTAAAAAAGTTTTTGGATTGCCAGCCCACCCTCTCGCATTTTTCAAAAATTAATGCATAACTTCTTCAATAATTGTCAGAATGAAGAAAAAAATAGATGCTCATGTAGATCTTTGAATTCCCCATCTTTCATAAAAGTTTTAGAAAAACACACAAAGTAGTTTAGTTGTAAGCCTACCCAAAGTCCCATTTATTCCCCCAAGGGGACAATGGTCCTTTGGGGTTAACCCCTAAGCGCCCTAGCGCCCCATATATTGCCTCTCTAGATTTAAGTCTTGTTTTGAGATAGTGGATCTAACTTTTGGTCTTGCTACAAACTACAATTATGAAAGCATTCAAGTTGTCCATGTCAATGGAGTAATGGTGAGGAAAGCCAAATTGTTGTACAAGAGCTGAAAGAGATTTGATTTGGTGAAACACCGTACGGAGCAACATGGGTGTGGTAGCAAGTAGCGTTTTACAGGCTGCAACCGGTCAATATTCCTCTCAAGCTTCCTTGTGTAAGTTTTGTGGTAGTGGGAAAGTTGTTGGCAAGGGTTCAAGCATGTTCTAGATCCTTATTATGGCAACCTTCACCAAATGTGCTGGTCATTGTATTCCTAGCAATAGCCATTTGAAGCCCTAAAACTTGACATAAAAAGAAGTATGATCTTTGGTAATTTACAAGTGTGTGCATTCACATCTAATCTTGCTACTCACAAACTTTAAGATGAGTAAGGGGCTTATAGAATTTTGTAAAAATCATCAAATAGCAGCTACCTACCAAAAAAAGAGGTTTTGTCATCACATGTTGTTTGATCAAATATTATAATCTCCCATCTCCCACAGTAAGTTGTTCCCAAAATTTGCAAACCTTCTTCAAAGTAAGTGTTCCACTATTTTCAATGGTCACTTTTTGTGGATCATCATATTGACCGAGATACAATGCATCAAAGTTGCCGGTCTCCAAAAACCCTAAGTTTGGTGAAATTGGCCTGGGCTCTCAGGGGTTAAAGTTCTTCACCAGGTTCTTCAAGTTTTTTATTGAATAGAAAACTGGAATGTGAAGCTTAAAATGTATTTTTAATAAAACTAGAACAAAATGAAGAGATTTCTTTTGCATCATCCTTACTAAAATTTTTGCTTGAACAAAATCTTTGCACTTGCAATTGCCCTTATACCTATGATCATAACAACAGAAACTGAGGAGTGAAATTACATTGCGTGATGGTACTCTTGCCAACAAAAAGGACATATGGCAATATTTTTTTCAAGCAACATTTACTCAAGCTAAGGGCCTCACGCACTAGAAAATCTCACGTTTGGGCCATTGATTTCTTGGGCTCCATCCTTATTTTCAATGACTTAAACATGAGAATGTTCTTACATGAGGTCTTCATCCTAGTGGAAATTTCTTGGTAAAAATTTGCCTAAATCTTACCTCAATTTTTGCCTAACGACAATAACATTAGAAAAAATTGGTGAAAAAATGAATGAAGTTGCCAAACCCCTCCCAAGAAAATTCCAAGTTTGCTAGTTTTGGATGAAAATATTAATTTTAGTATATTCTGTAAATGAGCTTGCTTACGTCATTAATTCTATCCAATTTTTCCTTACCTGCTTGCATTGTGGGGTGCGTGTCCCTCTAGCAGAGAAAAATACAAAAAGTAAACCCTACCTTACCCTACACATATATAATGAAATTCATAATATTGTGAAAAGTACTATGTTAATTTTAGAAAATTTGGGCTTGACGTTGTTTTTATAATGAATATTCAAAAACTTAGGTTTGCTGCCACACAAAATCATTTACATGGGGTGTCCAAAGTACAAGAATTGGTTAGAAAATACAAATTTCTTTACAAGGAGTATTTTCGTATACAAATCAAAAGGAGGTTATTGATTTTTTAATTCTGCATTCATCGTTTTAATTTTAATTTTTTTAAGAAGACATTTCCTTCCTATTTTGTTATATTTTGATCATTAATCTGTAAGCTATAAAAAGGTGCCATAAAAAGGAGTGTATCTTTAGATGTTTAAAACAAAGTATATATTGACATCATGTATTAGCTTTCCTTCTATAAGTATTAGCAACAATGTGCAACTAGTTCATAGTTAGCCGGTGGAATTGGGGAAAAATCAGTTGCATTTTGAAATTGCCACCAAAATAATTGGTTAGCTTTCACTTAAAAATCCAAATATAGTATGTTGCTACGTAAATATACAAAAATATCCGACTCAGTTTAGTAGAAAACTGGTCGATTGAAGTAATCCCTATGGTCCTTTATGGTCTAAAATTCCCAAAAGTCCCATGCAACATGATTTTTCTTTTTTTCTTTTTTTCTTCAAATAATTTGAGCAATGCAAAGATTGATCTTTTTCTAAGTAATTGACCTATTCACATCCATGCACATAGATGTCATTATAAAACATGGATGAAAAAATCCTTTTGTTTGTAAACACATAGTCCACATTCATCCAAAAAGAGCAATATCATCTCAAGATTGTAGAGCAATTAAAGTAATTTCATGCACTTTAAAAGGAAGAACAGATTGCCAAATATTCTTTCAAACTTTTTTTAATGATGCTTTTCAGTAAACACTTGCACAAACAAAAAAAACTCTTGCCTTGAAGTTTGTGTTTTTCTTTCATAGTCAATAATCATCATCAGGTATAATAGCATTTCTATGAGTGGGGTTTGACAATTTCATCTATTGTTTCACATAAGAGTTAATTGGGATCCAGTCACATAAGGGTTAATTGGGATCCAGTCACATAAGGGTTAATTGGGGTCCAGTCACATAAGGGTTAATTGGGATCCAGTCGACAAGATCACCCATCTGACAACTCTATCCATTTGAGAACTCCACCCATTTGACAACTCCATCCATCTGAACAACTCCATCCATGTGACAACTCCATCCATCTGAACAACTCCATCCATCTGACAACTCCATCCATCTGACAACTCCATCCATCTCTGACAACTCCATCCATCTGACAACTCCATCCATCTGACAACTCCATCCATCTGACAACTCCATCCATCTGACAACTCCATCCATGACAACTCCATCAGGAAATTGTTAACCTTCATTGGGGTCCCTTTTGCTCCCCAAAAATGAGGATCCCTCAACCATTGTCATTTGTGAGCTCTATCGCAGGACCAATGAGCTTTGAGAAACTATAACTAAAACCTCCGGCAGATATATGGGGAGGCAAATTCCTCCGCAGCTGGGGGAAGAATCAAACAGGCTTAACAATGTTATGATCCATCTAAGAAATTCAATCATTTGACAACTTCTTCCGTTTTCCAATTCCATCCATTTGACAGCTTCATCCCTTTTATTTCACCCAATTGGGTTTTGATAAATTATCCGGGGACCACAGCAACCCATTTGAGGGGCCCCCAACCCACCACAATAATGGAAGGGCACCTCACATTCATGACCTCCCACGAGCGCGGTAGTGGAGGGGCCAGTCAGGCCCATCTCTAGCAGTGACACCTCATCCCAACCGTGATCTTCATAATTAGCCCCAAGTACCCAAATACCCAATTCCACGTCTCAAACTTTTGATACTCACATATTCTTGTGGCTATAACTATTTGGGAAAAAGCTGGAAAAAGCCCCTATGTTTTTTTTGTCCATATTCTGAGAAAAACCCTTCTAATATTTCAAAATTGAAAAATAACCCTTGTAGGGGTTCCACAATATTGTGGTGCAATCGTATGGTTGGCAAAAAAAAAGAGAAAAAGTAGACCGTTCCTGCAATCATCCATACATGATTTGAAGTTATTTCTCCTTTTTCTTTTGTGTTTCACTATTAAGCCATTTTCTTAATTTTGATATATGTGGTTTTTAATAGGGGAAATTACAAAATGAGTAATAAAAAATAAATAAATTACAGTTTGGGTAACAATTTGAAAATAATTATAGTTTGGGTAACAAAATGCAATAATCATAATAGATTTTGCATTTGCTGAGGCACAAGCCATTGAAGACGGCATCAATGCCATTGCCAACTTGTTATTAGTCGTGATCCTTGTTCTCATATCCACCGCAATTAGTTGCAACCCTTGTTTGCACTAGTAGAAACCCGTGTTTTTCTTGACGCATTTTTTTGGACATCCAATTTTTTGTGTGTTAATAATGACATTAAACATAACACAAAGATGTCAGTTTTGACATCAAAAATAACATTAAGATGTTAACTTTAACATCAATTGTAACATAAAAAAAGTGGACGTCCAAAAAAATGCGTTCAGAAAAACACGGGTTTCTACTAGGTGCACCTAGTTGCTGATGTTTGTCAAACAATTGTAGATTGCACACTATCAAGGAACAATCACTTAATTACTTTTTGCTCCCAAATACCCCTTTAGAATTTCAACCTCACATGCTCACCGGTCGTGTCTCACTCATGGACGTACATTGGTACTTGCGAGCAAAAAGTAAGTGATTGTTCCTTGATAATGTGCAATCTACATTTGTTTGGCGACCATCAACGGCTAGGTGCAAACGAGGGTCACAACTAATTGCGGCAACTAAGAGAACAAGGATCACGACAAATGACAAATTGACAATGGCATCAATGCCGACTTCAATGACTTGTGCCCTCAATAAATGCAGGTTATTGAATTTTGTTGCCCAAATTGTAATTACTTTCAAACCGTTGCCCAAACTGTAATTTCTTTTGTTTTTGTTACTCATTTTGTAATTTCCCCTTTCTAATACCCATACATATTTGTATATTCATTTTCACAATTGAAAAATTTATCTTTTGATGAATAAGTTGTTCGTCAAACTGGATGCGGAAACATTTGCCTTGAGCATGCACATAGCACAATGTATCATTGCATTGTAGTCGCTTTATAGAACCCCTTTAAAGATACTTTTGCAATTTAACGATTACAAGGATGTTTTTCAAAATATGACAAAAGACAAGGATAATCTTCAACTTTTTCCGAATTATTTTTGGAAAGAAATCTTGCAAAATTGACCATACTTGTGAACTATAGCAATGATCCCAAATGTAATCTTCAAAACTAAGGTAACTTTACCCATACCCAAGCGTTTAAAATTTCAGGGCACTTCAAGGTCTCAAAAAATTCAAAAGAAAAAAATCGTAAGGTTAGCCTTTCAACAAGGTATCATAGAATATCATTTTTATGGGAAAAAAATATTGTAGAATATTTTATATTAAAGGGCAAAATTACAATTCATAAAGTCCCTAAAAGCAACTCTAAACAACCCTTGAAACAATTTAGATGTGTTTCTATGCATATACTTGATGGTCCCAGTCCTAGCTCTCCCAATTTAACTCCTAAGCTAACATGTGGCAGGATTTGCTTGTACACGTGGCATTCATTGCTTCACTTTAGGTTCATAGTGAGTGATGAACACCTCAAAAATAGGAGTTAGCTTTGGGGACCGCTTAAGTATGGGTAACGTTACCTTAGTTCAAGAGCCGAAAGAACCCAATTGAAACATGTTTGCATTAATTCCAAATAAAACACTATGATATTCACATGCTTCTGTGGCCGCAAATTGTTGTTGAGTAAATAAACCCTAAATTTAGCACTTTTGGAGCAAAGGCGGCGATTCAACATTTTATTTTCAAGATTAAGCCAAAGTGGTTGAAGAACACAACTAATATGTTGGAAATAAATATATAGTATAACACCACATTGTTCACACTTTTAGGTGTTCACACTTTCAGTATCCAAAATATTGGTATAATGAGCTTTATAAGAGTTGTGAACATTACTCTCCGGAAAACAAATAAAATCAACTTAAGAAAAATAAGTCCCCCTCACATTGGAGAAAAACCCTATCCAACCCATCCTAATGGGAACAAACCCACCCACCCCCAACTTAACCCCTAAAGGACTGAGCCATTTTTCAGTGAAAATCACTCAAAATTGTCACTTTTGGGGGTTAGCAAGAAGGTAGTTTTTATTTTATTTTTTATTTTGTTTTATTTGGGAAATCCAATTGTAGGATCTTGCCCTACATTGGGTTAGGTGCTTTAGGTACTTGTGGAAAAAAAATCAAGTCATTCCAAATGGAAATGAGTGAGATATTTACATCTAAAGTGAAAAGAAAAGTCTTTTTTCATGCTGCCCCAAATTTTCAATAGCCTTTGACCACTCTTATAACAAAAAAGTTGCTCTACCCAAAATTGCGCTTTTTTTCCATGTAGGAGATCAAGTTAGGTATGTGTGGGAGAATATTCAAATCAATTGGAACTACACAACACATGGGAAAAATGAGTAAGTAAAAAATAGAGAATGAGTCAAATCGCTAAATTGTTAAGAATTTAATTATTAAAATGAAAATTTCAAATCTTGATGGTCAAAATGTTGTGATAAACAATCTACTTCCTTTGGTTTAATTTTTTTTCCAAAATATTGAAAATTGAGTAAAATAAAGGACTTCAAAGTTTATTTTAGAGTAGAGAATTCATAACCCCTAGCAAACAAAAACTCCTCATAACTTTGATCTCATTGATTGAAATTGAATAATTTAAAGCTCCTCACCTATAAAAAAATCTAAAAAACCCATTTCAAAATTTAATTTAAAAAAAATCTAATTTTTAAAGAAGTTTTTAGGCTGCCCGGGTGGGCAATCCTCCCCAAATTTTCAGAAATTCTTGCGTAGCTTTTCAATTATTGTTGGAATGATGAAAAAATTAGATGCCCTCGTAGATCTTTGAATTCCCCACCTTCAACAAAAGTTTCAAAAAATCACACAAAGTAACTTATCCAAAGGTACATGCCCAAACTCCCACCTATCCCCTAAAGGGACAATAGTCCTTTCGGGGTTAATTGAAGGGGCTTGGACTCTAGAGCTACGATACCAAACATGATTGCAACCAGCATTCAAAAGTTTGAATCAACTGGAAATTAAGTGTTACAATCATACATATTGAAGGGTTGTATGATGGTGGGTGCATAAAAAAATTGGAAAACCCTTAGAGCAACTCAAATATGTCCGTACATACGACCAAACATACAGCTGCAAAGGGCTTTTGTGACGTTCAGGGGTTAAACAATCCCAACCCACCCAACCCCTAACGTAAAACAATCCCAACCTACCCAACCCCTAACGTAAAACAAACCCAACACACACAATTCCCAATGCAAACAAACCCAACCCACCAATGCAAACAAACCCAGCCCACCAATGCAAACAAACCCAGCCCACCAATGCAAACAAACCCAGCCCACCAATGCAAACAAACCCAGCCCACCAATGCAAACAAACCTAGCCCACCAATGCAAACAAACCCAGCCCACCAATGCAAACAAACCCAGCCCACCAATGCAAACAAACCTAGCCCACCAATGCAAACAAACCCAGCCCACCAATGCAAACAAACCCAACCTGCCCAATTACTTGCCAACAAATTGTTCACCTCCCAACTTCCAAAAGAAAAAAGAAAAAATCCCATCTCATAATGCCACATCACCACCCACCTCACCTCCCCCCAACCACCACCCCCAAAAGGATGCCAAGTTTCTTCACCGCCCGGGCGGTGAGTTGGGCCCCCACAAATTCCCCACCTTCGATCTTTGCCGTTTTTAGGAAGCGTTTTTCCGGGCAATCCAAAAGGACCCACTTGTTCTAACATGAGATTGGTCTCAAACCCATTCGCCCGTTTGTCCGTTTGCTTGTTTGTGGAGAGATTTGTTCGTCCGGTTGCAACGAAGGCGAGGGTGAGAATACCTGAAGAAAGTTGGATAACTTAGAGCAAAAAGCCAAGTGGGTCCCGTGGGCTGTTGTGCCAGATGCTCCATCCCTGAAGTTTTTTTTTTGCTCTCCGGGCAATGGTTAGGTCAGTTTGTTAGTTTGTTTATTCATCAGTCTGTCTGTCTGTCTCTTGCGTGCAAAAACTCTGACCGAAGCAAGGTCGGTTTCTGAACGTTCTGTGGTTTCTGCATTCTAGGGTTACCGGATCCGTAATAGCGTGTCTCGATCCCACCTTCAGTTTGTCTTCTTTGCTTTGCTTTGCTGTTCTTTAGTGTACGAATGGTGTGTGTGGTAGATACAGCAACGTACGTGTGTGTTTTTGATTAGGGTATAAGTTAGTAGCCTTTGCCAATACCCATTTTGAAATTGCAGGGCGCCATTTAGGGCTCCGTTTTTGCAGGGTCGACGTTGAGCTCACAAACCAGAACCAAATCCGAATCCAACACCAGAAGCAAAAGCATTGCAACCTGGATCGATCGAGAAAGGATTCAAGAGCGGATTTAACTTAAGAGCGGATTTGAGAGAGCATTGCTGTTATTGAAAACGTTCAAATTTCGAGGGTTTGTTGTTGTTGTTGTTGTCGCCTTGGGAATGTGTGTGTAACCCCCGCCCCCGTGGAAGGGCGATGGATGGAGTCAGGGGGGTAATCAGTTAGGGTGTGCAGAAGAGATCTCGACGTAGGTGAGAGAGATTGTCGAGGGGAAGAAGAAGAAGAAGAAGAAGAAGAAGAAGAAGGAGCAGAAGAAGAAGAAGAAGAAGAAGAAGAAGAAGAAGAGGAGGAGGGGGAGGGGGAGATTAGGAAGCGAGAATCGACGGAGTGGGTTGGAATTAGGTAGGCTATGGTGGACCGAATTGTGGAGCGAGAGAGGGAAGGCGAGGTCGGAGGAGACGAAGGAAACGAAGGAGAAGGAGGAGGAGCAGCAGGAGCAGTAGATTAGGGTTTCGGAAAACAGCAGCGAAGGATGGCAACGAAAGTGGAGGTGCCGGAGGGCACGTGTCCGCCAGGGAAGCACCACTACATGCTGTGGCGGAGTGTGTTCGAGATAGACACCAAGTACGTGCCGATCAAGCCGATAGGGAAAGGGGCGTACGGGGTGGTGTGCTCCGCGAAGAACAACGAGACGGCAGATCGGGTGGCGATCAAGAAGATCACGAACGCGTTCGAGAACACGACGGACGCGCGCAGGACGTTGCGGGAGATTCGCTTGCTGCGTCACTTGTTCCACGAGAACATCATCGCCGTGAAGGATATTATGAAACCCGTGGGTCGCCAGAGCTTCAACGACGTGTACATTGTGTATGAGCTCATGGACACTGATCTGCATCAGATCATCCGGTCGTCGCAAACGCTTACGGATGATCACTGCCAGTACTTCATTTACCAGGTACAACAATCACTCCACCATCATCTCTCTCTCTCTCACCTCTCGGAAATTGGCATCGACTATGTTCGTGATGGCGATGGCGATGGAGTTACGTGAGTTTTGGATGCAGCCACCGCCATCGCCCCTCTTACCTCTTTCAATTTTCGCAAATTGGCATCGACTGTGTTGGCGATGACGATGGCGATGGCAATGGAGTTACCCAAGTTTTGAATCCAGCCACCGCCATTGTCTTCTTGTGATGGCGATGAGGATGGCGATGGCGATGGAGTTACCTAGGGGTTTTGGATGCAGCCACCGCCATCGTCTCTCTCATCGACTGTGTTGGCGATGGCCGTGGCGATGGCCGTGGCGATGGATTTACCTGAGTTTTGGATGCAGCCGCCGCCATCGCCTCTCACCTCTTTCAAGTTTCGCAAATTTGCATGGACTGTGTTGGCGATGGCGATGGCGATGGAGTTACCTAGGTTTTGGATGCAGCCAGCCACCAACATCATCTTCTCTCACCTCTTTCAAGTTTCGCAAATTGGTATGGACTGTGTTAGTGATGGCGATGGTGATGGGGATGGCGATGGCGATGGCAATGGAGTTACTCGAGTTTTGAATGAATGCAGCCAGTTACCTGAGTTTTGAATGCAGCCACCGCCATCGTCTTCTCTCACGTCTTTCAAGTTTCGCAAATTGGCATCGACCGTGTTAGTGATGGTGATGGCGATGGCGGTGGCAATGCAGTTACCTGAGTTTTGAATGAATGCAGCCACCGCCATCGTCTTCTCTCACCTCTTTCAAGTTTAGCAAATTGGCATGGCGGTGGCGATGGCGATGGAGTTACTTGAGTTTTGAATGTAGCCATCGTCACTGTCACCTTTGTTCGCAAATCATGGCGGTGGCAATGGCAATGGCGTTACCTGAGTTTTGGATGCAGCCATTGCCGCCACTCTCACCTTTGGTCATAGATTCCTTCGGTAGCCATGGCGATAGAGTTATCTAAGTTCTTGAATGCAGCCATCGTCACTCTCACTTATGTTCGCAAATCATTGCGGTGGCCATGGCGATGGAGTTACCTAGGGGTTTTGGATGCAGCCACCGCCATCGTCTCTCTCATCGACTGTGTTGGCGATGGCCGTGGCGATGGCCGTGGCGATGGATTTACCTGAGTTTTGGATGCAGCCGCCGCCATCGCCTCTCACCTCTTTCAAGTTTCGCAAATTTGCATGGACTGTGTTGGCGATGGCGATGGCGATGGAGTTACCTAGGTTTTGGATGCAGCCAGCCACCAACATCATCTTCTCTCACCTCTTTCAAGTTTCGCAAATTGGTATGGACTGTGTTAGTGATGGCGATGGTGATGGGGATGGCGATGGCGATGGCAATGGAGTTACTCGAGTTTTGAATGAATGCAGCCAGTTACCTGAGTTTTGAATGCAGCCACCGCCATCGTCTTCTCTCACGTCTTTCAAGTTTCGCAAATTGGCATCGACCGTGTTAGTGATGGTGATGGCGATGGCGGTGGCAATGCAGTTACCTGAGTTTTGAATGAATGCAGCCACCGCCATCGTCTTCTCTCACCTCTTTCAAGTTTAGCAAATTGGCATGGCGGTGGCGATGGCGATGGAGTTACTTGAGTTTTGAATGTAGCCATCGTCACTGTCACCTTTGTTCGCAAATCATGGCGGTGGCAATGGCAATGGCGTTACCTGAGTTTTGGATGCAGCCATTGCCGCCACTCTCACCTTTGGTCATAGATTCCTTCGGTAGCCATGGCGATAGAGTTATCTAAGTTCTTGAATGCAGCCATCGTCACTCTCACTTATGTTCGCAAATCATTGCGGTGGCCATGGCGATGGAGTTACCTGAGTTTAGGATGGTATGTAGCCATTGTTCACAAATTGTTTCAGTGCCGATGGCGATGGAGGTACCTGAGTTTTGAATGCAGCCATCATTGTCTCTCTCACCACTTTCAAGTTTTGCAAATCGCCATGGCGATGGCGATAGAGTTAACCTAAGTTTTGGACACAGCCATCATCGTCATCCCTCTCACCTTTCTCCACAAACCATTCCTGTAGCAACATCAATGGAAAACTCTAACCAAGCTGTCGATGTGTAAACATGTGCAGTTATTACGAGGCCTAAAGTACGTGCACTCAGCGAACGTCCTCCACCGCGATCTAAAACCAAGCAACCTCCTCTTGAACGCGAGCTGCGACCTAAAGATCTGCGACTTCGGCTTAGCCCGAACAGGGAGCGACAAGGGGCAGTTCATGACGGAGTACGTGGTGACTCGTTGGTACAGAGCACCGGAGCTACTACTCTCCTGCGACGAGTACACAAGTGCCATCGACATGTGGTCCGTGGGGTGCATCTTTGCAGAACTTCTAGGACGAAAACCCCTCTTCCCAGGGAAAGACTACATCCACCAGCTGAAACTGATTATTAGCATCATCGGATCCCCCGATGAGACGGATCTCCACTTCATTCAGTCGCAGAAGGCCAGGAGTTACATCCGGTCGTTGCCGTTCACTCCCCGAGTGTCTCTCGCGCGGCTTTATCCTCGTGCTAATCCTCTGGCCATTCAGTTGATTGATAAGATGCTCGTGTTTGATCCGAGGAAGCGGATTACGGTGCATGAGGCGCTGGAGCATCCTTATTTGTCCATGCTGCATGATGCGTCCGTGGAGCCGTCTGCTCCCGCGCCGTTCGAGTTTGACTTTGAAGATGAGGATCTCAAGGAGGACGCGTTGCGGGAAAGGGTTTGGAATGAAATGTTGTTTTACCATCCCGAAGCAGCTATTGAGGTTTGATTGACTACCAGGGTGGTCTGGTCTGGTCTGGGTCTCCCCCCTCTTCTTCGTCTCCCTCGTGCTCGTGCTCGTGCTCGTGCTCACCACCCCCAAACCCTAACCCTAGCCCTAAAACAACTACCTTTGTAGCAATTAGCTGAGGTTCTCCCTTGTTGCAAACTTTTAGATGCGGGAAAAGGGTTGGGAATGAGATGTTTTGCTCTTCTTTTACTATCTCGAAGCAGCTATCGAGGTTTGATAGGTGGTCTGGCCTCCCCTCTTCGTCTCCCTCCTGCTCCTGCACCCTCAAACCCTAACCCTAAAAAAACTGCCTTTTGTAGTAATTAACCGAGTTTCCCAAACCCTAATCCTAAAACAACTGCCTTTTGTAGCAATCTGACGTTTCACCTTGTTGCAAACTTTTAGATGCGGGAATGGGTTTGGAATGAGATGTTTGCTCTTCTTTTACTATCCCGAGGCAGCCATCGAGGTTTGACAGGTGGTCTCCCCTCTTCGTCTCCCTCCTACTCCTGCTCCTGCCCACCCTCCACCCCCAAACCCTAATCCTAAAACAACTGCAGCAATTCACCGAGTTTCCCCCTTGTTGCAAACTTTAAGATTCGGGAAAAGGGTTTGGAAAATGAGATGTTTGCTCTTATTTTACTATCCCGAAGCAGCCATCGAGGTTTGACAGGTGGTCTGTCTCTTCGTCTTCGTTTTCCTCCTGCTCCTGTTATCCTAACCCTAAAAGAACTGCCTTTTGTAGCAATCTGAAGTTTCCCCTTGTTGCAAACTTTTAGATGCGGGACTGGGTTTGGAATGCCCGAAGCAGCCATCGAGGTGTGATAGCTCTTCCCCCCCATTCTTTTCGTCTTCCTCCTGCTCGCTCCTGTCATCCCCCCCCCTTCAAACCCTAACCCTAAAGAAACCGCCTTCTGTAGCAAACCGAAGTTCCCCACTGTTGCAAATTTCAGATGTGATGTGCAGAAAAACACAATCCAACCCAAATCTGGGTGTAATCCTTTTTGTTATGTTGTAGAAACAAAAAAACTGTAACGGAAGAGTTGTGTCAGTTTTTTTTTTTTGTTTTTTTTTTCTCCCCCTAGTGAGCTGGTCATGTGTAAATAGGATCCTTTTTTTGTAAGAAGCTACAGTTATTTGTAGTGTTTATTTTTATCTTTGCGAGTATCCTCCACTACTCCTAACCTTTTTTTTTTTTTTTTTTTTTCGGAAAATAGCTTTTGGATTGGCATATCAAAAAAAATGTTTCTGTAGGCTCAAGTTTGTCTACCGATGTAAGTCTCCTTCACTGCATCTTGAAGTCGTCAAAAGGGCGAGCTGTCTTGACATTGTTGATCCTTTTTCTGTTACTGTTGTTGTTGTCAAAAAGGCTGTGTACTTGGTCTTTCCTTTCTTGCTGGACGGATGCGTTAAGGTCACGTTGACTTCAATATTTAAACTGTGAATTGACTTTGTTTTCTCGAGAAAAAGAGAGCTTTTGTACAGGTACCACATGGCTTTTTGAAAGTGTTTTGATTTTGGACCTTCATTTTATCATGTTGAAAATTTTAGAAGTGTAGCACGCATGTTTGCATTTTCTTTTATATTTGATAATGTGTAATGTGTGAAAAGTGTTTCTACTAAGGTTTTTGGTTCACGAGTATTTCTGTTGAAATTATGTGTTTGTTGCCTAGCTCCCCTTGAGTGGGCAGTGGAGAATGGAGAAGGAGTTTATTTTGAACATGGTGATGCAGTAAGAAAGCAAATTGCATTCATACACTCAACTAAGATGTCCAACTACAATTAACCCCTAAATGCCCAAGTCCTATTTGACCTTCTTGGAATTTCCATAAAACAAAACAATCAATCAACCTTTTCAAAAATTTCATCAAGTTTTTTTCAATTGTAACTGTAATGTTTGAACATGAGGGTGTTAAAATTGCAAAAGTGACTTATAATTTTCTAATCCTCATTTCACATGTTAAATCTAAAAAGTTGGTTACCAAAAAAATATGAGGTTTAAGGTTGTTACATGTTTAACTTTAATCAATTTACAACTTTCAAAATCTACTCCTATATATTTTTAAAATGGATTCTTAATGTGATTTTTTCTCCAAGCTCTACTGTATTTGAGGCTCATTTTTAAGATCTTTCAACACTAGAAAACTCAAGATTGCAGTGGATACCCTTGTATAAATTCTTGAGTAGAAAAATCACCAATTTTCATTTTCAAAATCAGATTTTTGATGTTGAAAATAGACTTCAAAACTAACTTATATTGAAAGAAAATATTGAAAATAGTGATTTGATAAGGTTTTATTCATCTTCAAAATTTTGTTGTGACCCAAATCTGGCCGCTTGGGTATTTAGGGGTTAAGTAAGATGGGCAAGATGAAAAAGAGACATGCATTAGTAGAAATTTGACATGCTAAAACTTTTTTGTGCCGCTTCTCCTTTGAAGGTGAAGAAAAAACTTCTCAATTTCAAAGAACAAGTAATCTCATGTTTGCACCCCATTGGTTATTTGGGCTTTGTCCTTGTTTTGAATGACTTCAACATGAGAATGCCCTTGCGTAAGACCCTTGCCCTACACATAGCTTACAATACCAAATCTTTGCAAAGAGGTCTAGGTGTTTCATTTTGGCAAGAAAATCATACTACTAAACTCACAATTACTTTTGTAATATCACATCCTAACCTCTTTAATATCACATATTCACTCTCTTTGATATTATAAATACAATCACAATGACCTTTGTAATATCACATATTGACCTCTATAATATTACAACTCTACTCTTTGTGATATCATCACATAGATACAATTTGAAAACTTATTGAAATATTTCCTTTGCATTTGACCTTACATATGAATTCTAATGGCGTATGTTTTGTGTAGCAAACACCAACTGCTAGTCATACTATTAAAAACTCAAAGACCTTTGTAATATCATATATGCTCCTTTATAGAATCACACATACATACAATTTGAAGACTTAATAAAAAAATCAGCTTGCATTTTATCTAACATATGAAAATCTTGATAAAATGCCACTAGAAGAAATCCTTGTTTTTTATAACAAATTTTTTTGGACATCCACTTGTTTTTATGTTAACAATAACATCAAACAATACACTTAGATATTATTTTAACATCAATTGTAGCATAAAAACAAGTGGACGCTCAAAAAATGTTACAAAAAACACAGATTTCTTCTAGTGTGCTAATGGTGAATGCATAGCCTAGCAAGCGCCAACACAACCAATATTGCCAAGGAACACTCCAACCAATTTTACTACAACAACTTAAAAAAAATGTCATCCAAACTCATTTCAAAAGCCCCCCCTCCCCATCTCATCCCAAAAACACAACACACGACACCAAAACTTCATCCGCAGCAGCCTCAACAATGCACTACAACACCTCCTCGCGCAGCCGTCCAAACAGCCGCAAACAAACGCCCAACGCGCGCTTGCGGGCCTTCTCCACCAAGAAAGACCGCGGCCCGTACGCCTGAACGGCGCGCTTGAGCACGACGGCGGCGATTTGCAGCGTCTGCGGGTGACCGGGCGTCACGGCCTTTGCCGCCGTGAGCGCAGTTTGAATATGCGTTTTGCGCGCGAATTTCTGGCGCCGAGGCTCCTGGAGCCCGCGCACGTCGACCATGAGGCGCCGCCCGTCCGCAAGAAACGCAGACAAGTACGACGCTCGGATCCAGTTCTTCCTCTCCCTCGACAAGCATTTCCTGTGCAACAATTCTTCGATGTACTCAGCAAGCTGCGCAAGATCAATCACGGAGTACGGGCTCCACGCTTTACTAACGCAATGGTCGTGTCTTCGAAGGTACTGTACTGTTAAAGCCGCTTCTGCTTCACGTTGCACATAAGCTTGCGTAATTTGCATCAACGTTTCTTGCAATGTTTCTTCTAAGATACACCTCGCACAATCACATACGAAATTCCAGCTATGGAGCATGCTTAACCGCCGTTCTTGAAGCGGTCGGAAAATGTCAAAATACGCTACGGTAAGCTCGTCGCCGCATTTCAAGTTTCGTGATGCGACAACCATCATTGCGTCGCCGATTAAGACCGTTGCTACGTTAGGAATGCACGAGTGATTCATGAACGAAGGAAGCGTCCATAATCCGCAGCTCCAGCTTCTTGTTATGTTGTTGTTTTGTTTCGATATGTGCGTGTGGCCAAATGCGTTGCACTGCACGACTCCGCAGAGTCGCGCGTGGTTGCTGCATGGAGTTGTTTCTTTGGTGCTTCTTGGTGTGAGATCGGAGTGGAAGAGTCGCATTGGCGGGACGGGAAGCTCTTCGCCGCCGCGGGAACAGAGTGTGGAAAGAAGCGCTCTGTTGCGTGCGGATCGCCATGCTTGGGAGGATAATATTCCTACGAGTTGCTCTGCTAATACGTGGTGGCTTGCTGTGTAACATTCTGGTTCTAGAGACACGTTGGATGAGATTTCGGTTTTGACTTTGCTTACTTTCGCGATGTGGTTGCAGATTAGAAGGAGATCGCCTGCTGCTACGTCTCTTGTGAGGACTAGTCCTCTGCCGCGTCCGTCTCCGACCTTGTTGATCTTCACCGGGCCTGTCAATTCAAATTGGCTTGAATCAGGTACATTTTACAAGAGTTCTTTGTTTTTCCCATGTCAGATTTAGCTCTGTACAAATATTAACCTGTTTCTGTTGGCAAATGGTCAATTATGGACATTTTTATGTCGTTGAAATATGTAGCACTTAATCCGTTGAAGATATGTGAGCTTTCATCCGAAGTAAACAAAAGAATACCAGCGCTAAGTTCCGTGAGAGACGGTGTAAGTTCATACTTGCCCTCTTTTTTCTTTTTTTTCTGAGTTTGACAACGATGCTTGCAAATTATGTCATTCTGATTCCAATCTAGCTTTTGAATCCCTTCGCTTAGTTGAACGATTTTATATGATTATGACTTGCCTGATTTGCTGATTTTATTTCTCCAATCAGGGAACTCTGAAAATTTCCCATTAGACCTCAGAATATTTTTTGTGTTGCGATTGAAGGCGTTGTTTATGGAAGTTATCTTGGCTTTACTGAACAAGAATAATGATCTGTGTATAGTGCCTGAAGTTTGAACTGACCTATAAAATCTCGAACCGCTGGAGGTATCATCTTTCCTCTAGAAAGATAATACTCTTCCAGGCTTAACGCTGCGACAATTGCTGATCCATCTTCTGGACCATAGCTGGTCTCGTTTCTAGCTCCCATGCTCGTCCTGTATATCTGTAGCTGCATGGGCTGCACCTCCAGGTTCTCACTTTCCTCAGCGTCAGTAGTTGTCGTCTCTGTGTCATCGACCTCTCCATAATCTCGCATTTGTTCTTCAACTTGCACAGCGATTTTGCAAGGTCTTGGTTCTCTATTTTCTCTAATGTCAATCGGTGTCGTGTGTGTGTCTTCGATTGCTCTGCAATCTTGCATCTGTTGTTCAAATTGCTCAGCACGTGCAATGTCGCAAGTCTGCGGCGATTGCGAAGGTATTCCATTGATGGCGGCGAGTCGGTTCAAGGCACTTCTCTTTTTCATGGGCTCCCTGACAGGTTTTAAAGATTGATTTGTGTTCGGTGAAGGTTTTAGAATCCCTGCTGTTGCTGTTTTCAGAGGTGTGGTGAGCTGCGGAGGTCTGTTTGTGTTACATGAAGGTTTTAGAACCTTTGCTGTTTTCGCAGGTTTGGCTTCCTGTGAAGATATTGAAGATGGCTGCGCTCTAGCTGCTGCTTTCTTTGGCCGTGCTCCGTTTTGTGTGTTTCTTCTGCTGTCTTGCTCTCTTGCTTTTGTAATTGCCACTGGAGCCCTTTTGCTCATGGTTCTTGCTCCTTGCTAACTCTAAGTGCCATTATGCTTTTTCAGAACACATTGTAGAGCAAAAGACATCCATATTTCAAACCAGAGGGAATCTTTGAAACGGGGGAAAGCCATTCTGAAGCGGATTTTCAAAGACTCTTGTAAGCTTACATTGCCATTCCTCCGAACCAAGAGGAATATTTCGAAACTTCTGTCAAAGTCCGCGATTGTGAAACTGCCAAGTAAAAAACTTCTCCACAATCAGACCACGGTGAGTGAAATTCTACGGACTCAATAGTTAAGAGAGCTAAGTCTCTTCTAGTCCTTGCATAAATATCATCATCACCGTCATATCAGCAACTTCAGCTATAATGAAAGATGCAGTTGCACCTCCTAAGGAAATTCAAATGGCATTAAAGGTGTCTGAGATCAAGTATTATGCTTTCAGAACGGAGGTGATTTGAGCAACATTATTTGAAATGTCGACGAAGTAAGTCTCAAGCACTACTTGCTGGGCTTTGCAACTGCACCGAGCTGAATTTGGAAACAGATAAAAAAACTGAAGCGAACATTAACAACTCCTATTGATGACATGCGGGAGAAGACTCACACTGAAGGTCCCGAAGAGTGTCGAACATTCGTGGTTGAGAGCCAAGGGGACACAGAACGTCAAGCTCACAAATCTCGCTTTCGCGTGCCGAACTTCTCTCGATCTCAAAATTTGTGGGATTACCATCAAATTGTCCCATCATGTCAAATCCTCAAGGGGCGCTCATGGATGGATATCCGTTAGAAATCTCAACAGTTTTCCCGCGGTCGTTGACGTTTGAGAGAAAACAAGTACCAGTGCCGTACCTAATATATCAACCCAAGCAAGCACGGATACAAGTACTGATCTCCAAATACCAGATCCGACAGGTACGAAATATTCGTCACTCATTACTGTCAAAATTAATGTAGGAGGCTCTAATTCGGAACAGGGTTCTAATTGTGATCGCTTCTAGGAATGGGTGATATGTTCCTTGAAATATCTATTACTGTCATTGATAAGGTAGATGGGTTTAGAGCATCTCCACCGATCCAAGCTCTTTCAAAATTTTCCATCTATTTTGGCTGGTCTTCAAGCTCCTTGATTTTCACCCAAGCTCTTCAAAAAAGGTGGTCTTACACTCCAACATATCCCATAAATAAGTAGTTGACCACTTATTAAGGAAAGTAGAGGATAAAGCTCACTAAACTTAAGATGAATAGTGAGTGAATAGTGGCTTGATGGGCCCTTGCTAGACAGAAAAGATTTTGAGAGGGACCTCAACACTTTTCATCCACTTTGAACATGTTTGAGCCACAGGTGGAGATGCCCTTAGCAATATCTATTACTATCATTGGGTGGGCTTGGCTACAGTACAAGGAACATGTCACCCATTCGTAGAAGCGATCCCAATTAGATCACAATTAGAACACGGTTCCGAATTAGCGCCTCTTATCTTAGCACTTCAAACCTTTTTCATCTCTTGCATTCAGAAGTTATTTATTGCTTGCAGCAAAACGGTCGAAACCATGAAAACTCTCAGCCGGTTATCTAGTACAGAATCCACATTTAACCTGAAATGCAACATTTTGTGCCACGCGACCAATTCAGACGGCAAGTTGTCTAAAAGAGAAGAGCAAAGTACACACACATAAAAGTAGATAAGTACCAACTCTTTGCAGTTAATCAATCTTGGAATGATATAAATAAACGTCCACGTGTCATGAACACGACAGCAGAAAAGTCGACCAGAAGATGTCAGTAAGTAACCTATCTAACCAGGCTATGGTTCCAGATGCTACCAAGAATTATTCCAACCTGTATGCACTCTAATACTACCTACACCCGTGAATCACTCCTGGTTCAGCTGTCCATCGCAAATATCTGTAAACAAGGGGATTAAGATTAGAGACCTATAAAATAGGTTTGAGAATAGAACTCATCCATGCTTTAAGTGTACGTCACTAACAAAAGCGCTATTTGGTGGTATGCAAGATCCCTTGTCGCTACCACCACAAAGCTTTCACTCGATAAACAAACACCAGTCAAGTGAATACATGGACGACAAGACGCAAGGCTCATCATCCACAAGGTAAACATAATATACGATGTTCATAGTGAAGTATAAGCCTACAAGAATACAGTATCATACGTTAAATAAAACGAAACGGTATAACTAATACGTCTAAATAACCAATCCAAATGATTATCCCAAAAAGCCCACCATGAGTATTGGGTTTACTTTGGACAATCTTAACAGACAAATAATAAAAAAAGATGTAATAACTATGAGATGAGAATTTTTAATAAATGTTACGAGGAAAAGTCTTCCAAATTGTTCATGGGGACATCTTTGTATGATCACAGTGATAACACAAAAGCCCTCCCCCCTGAATACAGGGGACGCCTCTGCAGAATCACTGTGACCACGGGAAGACCTGCCTATAATTATTTATGTGCAAATAATTTAAGGGAATTGCTGAAGCCACACCCAATACTGCTAACACCACACACCTGTGAGCATGTGTTTTGAGAATTCAATGCTATTTTTTTAATATTCGAGCGGTCCATCGTTCATTCAATCACAACATTACCACCTCTTTGAAAGAAAAAAAGAATAAGTACAAATTTTTGTTGAACTTCTATTGCACCATTGCAATTTTTTGATGCATTTTTGCTTTAAGTAACTCAAAAGTCTTATATTTTCAATTTCAAATTCAAGCACCTCTAATTCTTTTGAATATAGCCTTAGAATGATAAAAGGTGAAACCAATCTTTTGATCCAAATCAAGAAAATCAGCATTGCATTCTCACATTTCATGCTCAAAGCACATCTTGGGTGTGTGAAGTTTAGCAATTTTGGGTGTGGGCTTTCGCAATTCCCTAAATTAAAAAAATTATTTCTAAAATGTCTTGAGTAAATCAGTATGATCTTTGTTACTGATTTTTTGACCATTTCTTATGATGCAAATACATGACTCATTAAATCCAAACCAAAATCACATTGAAAACCACTTCAGAGTAAATAGACTACTATACCTTCATAAAATCTCCAAGCATGCCTTGCATGCCATTCCTCCGTGGAACGTTATAAAACCGCTCGGCTATTTCATCCAAGTACTGCATTTCAAAATGAAAAAAACAAAGAAAATTGAGTCAATGTCGGCATCTTGGGTACATCGGTAAGGGATTTATCTCATTCCCCTACCTTGCCTTTTGAGAGATCTTTTTTCAAAGTGTGTTTTTAGAGGGTATTAGTCACCATCCTTGAAAGGATTCTAATGCAAAATACGTATTAATTAGGGGAGCGACTAGGTGGACACCCCCAATTGTTACGTGGACACCTCATAGTCAAATTTATTAAATTTGAGATTATTATTATGAAATATATGAAATAAAATCAAAGTAATACTACAAAATATATTTATGTCTGCAAGTGTTGCAAACATGCACAAATTTGTCTCATTTGTGACACGGTTAGGAGTTAAACCTCTTGCTCCCTTCATCTACTAGTTTGACTCTTGACTGTGTAACAAATGAGGCAAATTTGTTGTATGTTAGCAATGCTTGTAAACGCAAATGTATGCTAAAATATTGTTTTGATTTTATTTCATATTTTAGCATAATAACAATCTCAAATTTAATAGGTTTAGCTATGGGGGTATCCACGTAGCAACTAGGGGGTGTCCACCTAGTCACTCCCTACATTAGATGAAAATTGATATATGTACCACCCCTTTTTGACTACTCTACCCACACCTACTCTATATGACAAACATTTACAATATTAAAGTAGGTGTGTATCATTGGAAATACACTCCTAATTCCAAAATATAACTCGACATAGAAGTTGCAACTATATATGTTTTCAACTCTAAATTGTGCTCATAGTATCAATTTTAAAAAATCTAAAATTTGAGCTGAGCACAATTTATTTATTTATTAATTAATACTATGAGTGATATCTAAAACTAGAAAAACAAAACTAAAACTACCACTTCTATATCAAGTTGTATTTTCAAATGAGTGATGTTTTTCTTGTGGCCCACACCTACTTTTATATTTGTAAATATGGATCATGTATATTAAGTGTGGTAGAATAGTAAAAAATGGGTGGTACATATATCAATTCTTTATTCAGATATGTTGATAATTAGGAATACTTGAAGTAGTGAGGATTCTAATCATGAGCTTGGATATGTGAATAATAATTATGAATGTTTAAAGTAGTTGAGGATTCTAATCATGAGCTTGAATTATCCTTACACCATTCGTAGTACGTTTACAATGCACGAGATATGGCTATGATAGCATGGCAACGAACCTATATTCATTAAGGTAGAAGCACCTAAATGTGACACTTTAGTTAAATCAATTCACTAAGAGTGTGCATCGAAATTCTGAAATTGTAGAAGAGTTAGGAAAGCAACAAAGGGTGCTGAAAAATTGTTTTTAGAATTTTCTGAGATTGTATGAATAAATTACAAATTTTTGGAGGTAAATCTCTAGACTCACCTATTGTGTACACTAGACCTTCATTGAAATGGTTGTAATGAAATGAAAAAACAACCACATAAAGATCATGTAACATGCAATCCTAAATTGTCACTTACACAATTTGTGTACCTATGCACAATTATGGTGAAAGCTTAAGCTAACCTACTTGTCTAATTTGGGTTTCTATTGTATTGGATATTGGTTCATTTCTAGGTGTATGTAAACAAATGGTGTCAGATTTAGGTGCTTCTACCTTGGGTTACAATCAAGACTCATGTTGGAAAAGCCCCTTGGGGGCAAAACCAAGAGGGTAGGGTAGACCCTAGAGAAGCACTCAGTTCATCAAAAATTGCTTGACATACAAGGGTGGATGAATGTTAAATTGCAAACAACCTACGCATATAACCCCATATTTGATCTCGATCAATATGGAGTGTATCTGGACCAATGCAATGTTCAGCTACTGCACTCCAAATATTACAAGCAATTCCATATTCATCGAATATGGGGTTATATGTTTGGATCGACACTTTGTGTTGTAAAGGAAAAACCTTTTCAATGTACAAGTAAGGGACCCCACATATAAAATGCGGTTCTCTGTAGACAAACAAACAAGGCATATTTGTTCAAAAATATTCCCCAATCATAGGTGGTGAAAATTACTGGAAAAAATTCAAAAGAATATATGTATTCTTACAAGGAAAACTAAAGAAATTGTTAAAAGAAACTTTTAAATGGTTGACCTCAATAATTTGATAGAAACATCAATTGTTTGGTCTTCTTTACATGTGGTGGAAGTTGATGTTACCTAAAAAACTTACGTTTAAAATGGAAAAAAAAAACCATGTTCACCACCACATTAGGAAGTTCCGAAACATGTTCGTTCCAAGGTTAATAATCTAAACGTGATGTTTGGTTTTTTTTTGTAGAAATGCCCGTTTGATTTACCATTCATCATCTTGATTGATGCAAATGGTACTTGTACACATCATTATTGCAATCTTGATGAGTTATTTGAACTCAAGACTAGCGGTTGGGGACTTGCTACGTTACACATTCACCATTACTAGAATTTTATTGGGATTTTCACATGTTAGATACAATGCAAAATAATTTTCCCTCAGGAAGTCCTCAATTTGTATCTATGTGATAGATTGTAGCTGTGATAATACAAAAGTTGTGATGTGATATTACAGAAGTCAGATGTGATATTACAGGGGATATTGTGATTTTAGTAATATGATGTTGAATTTTTGTCAAACAAATTTACCCTTCACTATAGTGCATGACGTTCGTAACCCAACCACTCCCAAATTTGAGTGGCATGTTTACTGCTTTGTCAAAAGGTCAAAAATAAAAATAAAAATAATCGAAATTTTGAAACCACTACATGAATGTTCTTCTTGCTAGTGGACTTGCTTATTGCAACAATAGTTGTTGATTATATGCACTATACAACTATTATGGTCAACATTTTTTTGCATTATTTTTGGATGAACTTGTTGGTAGAGCTACGGTAATGAGTTTTTCCAACGAACTGGCTAATTCTATTTATAAACCAAAAAAGAAAAGAAGAAAATTATAATTTCTGGATGAACTTGTTCGTAGAGCTACGGTAATGAGTTTATTCCAACGAACTAGCTAATTATATGTATGAACCAAAAAGAAAAGAAGAAACTTAGATCATTGCGTATTAAAAGATAAGATAAGTGAAGAATACCTACCTCATCTAGGGAAGGGTCGCGGTCAAGACTAGGCTTGTACTTTTGCCGTAGCATCCTGAACAACGGCAACGCATCCCTCTCCAGCCTGAAAACCAGGAAAACGAAACACACACACCATGACAAAAGAAAACACACTTTAGGCCGTGTTTATTCTGCAAATGAGAATAACAAAAAGTGCATAAGGTAGAAACACCCATAAGCGAGTTTAAGGGTTTTGAACATGATGACTATTAATAAACACCTAGTAAACTATAGGATCTTGTTAGCAACAGAAAAATAATGAGTTTGCACTTTTTGAATATATTATTTGGATACTGTGAGAATAAGTTGTGGATTTTTAAAAAGCAAAATGCCATTGCACCCATAACCAACTCAAAGATTTCATGCTCACATGTTGTACATCCTTGTAATTACATCTATTCACTTCCACAGATTTTTCAAGTATTTAGAGGTGATGGTTATGGGGACACTAAGGCTTATGGGTGTTCCTACCTTATACCGTAGAGGTAGACACACCTTCTCCCAAGACTAAGACTGAAACTTCTATGAAGAATGAGAAGACTGAAACCTCTGAAGAATGAGAAGTTGTGGAGTGGAAATGAGAGTCAATGGGAGCACTTCTCCATGGGAGAAGGTACAGCTACTCCCCTTTCGTAAGGGGTGGAGAATGGAAAATGTATGTACTTAGAAAATGATGATGTAATAAGAAAGCAAGTTGCATTCACACTCAACTAAGGTCTCCAACTACATTAGAACTCCTCTAAACTAATATGTTTGAGATTGAAGGTTATTTGTTATTTAGTGAGGTGGGAAGGGGGGGTGGATAGTGTTGGGACATGCAAGATATTAGTTTAGGTGATATTAATTTAGAGGAATTCTACAGTACAAGTATGGTGAAAGCTAAAAAAAAAGAGGATAAAAAAGATGACGCGCATTGATGAAAACTCATCACAAGCACGCCCATTGTTCTTGTGAAAGGGCGAAGGGAAAAAAACTTCTCAATCTTCAGAGAATGAGGCCTCCAAATGAAAGAGAGAGTGTCATGTCATGTCCCCATTCTCTGAAGAATGGAGAATGGGGGTGAATGAAGGTGTACCTACCCCTTCTGTCTCGTGCGTGGTGGAGAGAAAGTAAACCAATCCAAAAAGTAAGCTTTTTTGACCGGTATAGAAAGTCTTGAAAAAGTGACGCAGTTTTACTTTTACCACCAGGCATTAGATGTATAGACTGTACAATGACCTGATTCACAATAATTATGCCCAAGTATAGGAAAGCCAATTTAATCTTCCAGTTATGGTTTGAATATTGAAACTCAAGTAGGTTTATCATCTATTTGGGTCCTAAACCCCTCACCGCCCATGGTATGTTTAAGTATCACAGAGTTCGCTTGAAATTGAATAAAATGCTAGCATTTTGATCGATTTTATCAATTTTCTCTCAAACGCAACCGTGCAAATTCAAAATAGACATATTATAGATCACATAGGAAAAGAAATCACAGCAATATCACTTGTAGATTGAAAGATTATAATGTTTGATCATGAGGGTGTTAAAACTACAAAAGTGATTTGAAGTCTTTGAATCCTCTTTTTGCATCTCAAACCTAAAACTAAGGATACCTAAAAAATATAAGTATGTGAAGTATAACATGTAGAACCCCAATCAATTTATGGCTTCTCAAAATCTATTCTCCAGATTTTTAATTGAATTTTTAATGTGATTTTTTCTCCAAGTTCTAGTGTACTTGAAGCTCATATCCAAGAGCTTTCAACACTAGAAAGTGAAGATTTGGTAATGGACACCCTTGCACAAAATCTTGAATAGACAAATCACTTTAATTCATTTTCAAAATCAGACTCCTAATGCTGAAACTAGACTTCAACAAAAAATTTAAAAATAATAATAATCACTAAAAAACTAAAAAATGTTAAAAAAGGTTACACATCTGTGGGGCCCGGTTTGGGCTCCTTGGGCGGTGAGGGGTTAAACGAGAGCTTCTTTGCTTCTTTTTTTGTGCTTCATAGTTGTTTGGTATAAAGGGTAAGTCTGAGCTCTTGGTTATAGAAGAATTCACTTCTAGAAAAACCACTCTTCCAAACCAACATATGAGTAATAAAGTCATTTTACAGAACACTAATTAAGTACCACAGACCTCTCAACCAATGCCAGTTGTCTTTACTGGTTACTATAACCTTGTTCTTTCCTGGTCAATCGATGATAGACAAACCCTAAAAGTTTAGAAAGATGAAATAACTCCAACTACAACAGGCCCACTGCTTCGAGCCTAGAGTAGAACTCAACTCGACAGATTGGATGAGTAAACGTACGTTGATAGAAGAAACTTGATGAAGTGAAGAAGAGGTGAATCAGGAAATGCTTCCGAACTGTCGCTGAGTCTCTGCCTAACGGAACTCCAAAGGAGATTAGCGTCTCTCAGATTGCCGAGCGACAAATACCTGCACAAGAGAGTAGATTTCATTTAAAGAAGAGAAGAAGAGGATATTGTAAGGTAGACACACCCATTCCCGACTGCTCCCCAATTCTGCACCCTAGTTTTGAGGTGTTCACCATCCACTCTTGAACCCAAAGTGGAGCAGTGGATGTTGCTTGCACAAGCCAATTTTGCCACATGTCAATTGCTCAGATACTTTGGGAGGGTTGGAATTGGGACCGTCAAGTGCCATTACAGAAACATATCCAAGCAGTTTCAAGTTTCCAGGTTAGTCTAAGAGTTGCTAATAGGGACCTATGAGCTACAACTTTGCCCTTTAATATAAAATAATCTACAATACTTTTTTCCACAAAAATTACGTTCCATGATAGCTTGTTGAAAGGTTAACCCTACGGATTTTGTTCTGAATTTTCCTAAACCTTGAGGTACCCCAAACCCTTAATCGGTCGGGTATCTACCTTAACGCAAAATCAGGAAGGAGTTGCAAAGAAAGTTCAGGAATAAACAAAACGGGAAAGAAAAAGAAAGAGAACTTCAGAGGTTGTAATGGTATTGGTTGCAAACTTACAGCAAAACAGCCCTTGCAATCACCAAATCCGCTTCACTAGGATAGCACTGCAATTTTACAGCAAACCATCAGTTCAAAGATTACTATGTGCTAACTGTATGAAACTAAAAGTGTCTATTCCTACATGCCACGCAGAACACATATCCACGTTCAACAGGTAGCTACTTAAACGACCTGCAAGGCCTGAGACATTTTTCTTAGAGAAATTAGTTGTTTTTTCTTATGATGCTATCTGCGGTATTAGTGTAAGTTCTCTTGGATCATGGAAACTTCAAACCACAAGTAAGTCCTGCAAACTTATAATCTCTTGTTAATAGCCTTCCAATTCTAACCAATTCTAGCCATTTATAGCCAGTTATACCAAGATTCCTGCATGAAAATTGGAAATTATAATATTGGTGGATTAGCGAAGTTAAACGTCTATAAATTGATTTGACCAAATTTGTCCAAGCTCGGATTCCATGCATGACTTCTTTCTCATCACGCTTACTACTGTTCTTGAAATCATCTTCCAAAAAGTTTTGGAAACCATGGATTATAACACATTTAAGTTAGATCTTAAAACCTGAAGGCTTTAGGAATAAAGCAGAAGAGAGATTAACGGGAAACTTGTAGGAGGTAAATGTTGCTGACAGATTGAGCCTAATGTAAAAGATCAATGTCATCAGGAGGCATGCTCAGACCCAAGAGAAGAGCATACCTGTACCCATGTAGCTACAGCTATCCAGAACAACTCATTTGAAACATAAATCAATGATCTAGAACGTAAGAACTCAATACCAAAGATCAATAAAACAGTACCTTATTCATACACTCAACAACTACTTTAGCGAAGGTCTCCGGTTGATTGCCACGCACGAAATGTTGAGAGGCTTTCAGCATTTCCTGCAGCAAATACAAAATAAACGTTAAGGCCAAGATAGCATGACAAGATAAATGAACAAACACCTTGCCCTTGCACCTAGTAAGCTTTTTTAAGCACTTTTGCTGCGAAGAATCACAAGCTTCTGGTTCGGTATACATACAGGAGCAGGAGACTCAGTCCACATATACTGTGCAAGCATGTCATGTAACTCTGGAACACCTCTACTGAACTCTCCGGACTCCATCGACCACCTGCAAAGAGAATAATACAGTCAGACCTCCATCTTAATTACCAGCACAACAAATCTGGTCATTTAGACAGAACAATCACGTTCTTATAATTTGTGAGATAGCAAATGGATATCTACAACAGATATGTTAAGTTATAGCGCAGTAACCATCACGGAGGCTCAGCTGAAGTGACAGCGTGCGTCATTGCAACGGAATATGTGCTCACAGGTACGAAGAATCTGTTAAACCAAAATATAAATTGACTCAGAGAAAGGTTATGAATCAGTACTTTAGTGCTGCTCGCAAAAATGATGTGCATCCCTCCACGCGAGTTCTGGCAGCGACGTTGACCTCAGAAGGTTCTACTCCAGAGTGACTCGCTTCATTCTCGTCTTGGGAATTCTTCACCAACGGATATGCGTCATAAATTGCTCTTATTTGATCTGGAAAATGAAAAAAAGCTTAAACCCGGCTTAACATTTCTACAAACAGCAGTACATGAGGTTGCAGATTCTCCCAGCAACACATCCAAGATTCTTGTAAAGCTGGTACAGCCATTAGATCTATCCTAAAATTAATGGTGTGCCACCCCCTTTTTAACCCCTAATTTCAAAGCATGTAACCGTTGGAATTAAAGTTACTCCCCAGGTTTGGGCAAAAAGCCACCAATAAGAAACAACAAGAAATCATATGATTTTAGCACCACTAGACCTGCTAAAAAACCAATAGGTCCTATAGTGCATGACACTCATAACCAACAACTATTGGCCAAACAAGAAATACTAAAGCACAACACACATACTCATTAGCTCAAAAGTAATTCCACCACCAAGTGGGACAAACCCTAAGCTTCATCTTGGTGGACGCAAATTTTTGATAACATTTTTTTGACAAAGCCTTAGGCTAACCACTTGAATTAGGAGTTGTTGGTTATAAGTGTCATGCACCGTAGTTGAATCAAAACCCCCAATTTGGGAAAGAAGCCAACTCCATATCACTAGACTGAGTGCAAGTATGAGTGCTATCGTCCAAACACCAGAAAGTTGTACAACGATCGAATTAAAATCTAGAAAAGGAATTAGCATGTGATAAAGGTGGGATTAAAAAGGGGGCCAACACAGTCTATTACTTGTGCTCAAACAAGTATAATAGCGCATGTTGGAAAGCATTTGATCGTTGTCGACAATACACTGGTATTTCTACAGCACGGGAAGCCACAAGACATGCTTACCGATTGCCGAGTTGTCAAAAGGAACTTTGGCTACATTCATAGTCTGAATCAGAAGCAAACCTAGCTCAGTCCCACATGTAACCTGCAAGATAATACACATCGAATGACGGATCTCTGTCAGATAACAGAAACAAGCTCAAAATAACGTTGTTGAACGTCATTGAAACAGAAATAAGCTTGAAACAAATGACTCCTAAAAACCAAAGCTCCATGTTTATGAAAAACGACCAATTCAATCGATCTTTTCATGAAAAATTCGCAATGAAGCCAAAGTTTACATCCAACGAATTAGAAAACATTATTGCACGTTCTGGTTAAAAAAGAAAACCTAAGTTCCCATATGACCTATTCAAAACTGCTCTAAACCTAATTCGGGCTCCCAGGTCCTCCAGGGGACAAATCAATAAATCTCAACCAATAACATATTGTTAAAATCCTTGTGCACAAGAGAATAATCCACATCAGGGAAGCGGAAAGGTACCTGCCCGTGATTGAGCATCGCTATAGCCCCGGAAGCCAAGAGATTAATAGAATCACTGTACTTCTTTGCATGCAAGTATCTAACAAAAATAACCACAGCATTTCATTAAAAATCGAGAAATCTATAAAAACACACACAATAATTCAACATCTCATCTTCAGATCAGCACTTTCGAAAGCCTCAAAAGCTGATACAATGTGAGGAAGATTAATAGAATCACTGTCCTTCTTTGCATGCAAGTATCTAACAACAAAAAACCGAAGCATTTCATTAAAAATCGAAATCTATAAAATAAACACACACACACAATAAATCAACATCTCATCTTCAGATCAGCAACTTCGAAAGCCTCAAAAGCTGATATAATGTGAGGAACAAATAAACAATTCAAATTTAAAAGTTCAAAATAAACAAAACAAAAAAACTACGATCACAGTAACAAGCTAAAACGCAATCAATCACACATCGCAGCCATCACAATTCCAGGGATTCACCTGGAGTTAATCGACTTGTACATTTGTTGAGCTTCATAATAGTCTCCATCCTGAACTCTCTTCTCAAGCTTCTGCAATTGCTGCATCATAGCCAAAATTTCCATCGAATTCATCAGCTCTGCACTAAGAAGAAGAAGAAAACAAAAAACGATCGATTGAACTAAAAAGCAAATCTGTTTTTTCAAAATTCAAGGAGAATCCACTACCGAAATGTCAACCGATAAGATTTCAGTGTACCTTGGATGTGCCACTGCTGGCGGCTACATCGACGACCATGACGCTGCGATTGCTGATGCTGGTGGCTGTTAATTCGTCAGGGGATGAGACGAAACCCTAAAGTCGGACCATAGGAAAACCGGCAGCTCATGTAGCGGTTTAAATCGGAGCGAGAGAAGAGTAGTAAACGGAAACGGGAAAGGGAAAGAGGAGAAGAGAGTGCGGATGAGAGAGGAGTGAGGATTTGTGTGGATTGGAGATGCAAAAAAAAAAGGAGAAAGGGAGAAAAGGAGGAATTCTCGGAGAGACGGGAGTGACGGGGTTTTGGCATCAAACTGCCGAACGAGGAAGACGAGAGAAGCTCTCCGGAGCTTCTAGGACGGTCTTACGTCCTCGCTTGGTCGTAGGGCCCACTTTGGTGACCGGCTCACCGATGTATGAGAACAGCCGCACCCGGTTGATATCCATCGTTTTCCCATACCAGTATGTCATTGAACGCCCGGCTGGTCACCGTATCTCAGGCCTCTTTACTTTACGTTTTCGAAAACTAAATGCACAAATTAGCAAATTATCCCTCGATGATTTGCACAAATTGAGCCCACTTGTTCCTTTAAAAAAAACTTGGCATATGCGACAGGGTAATTATTGTGCAACTTTTGTGGAGACATGGTCACCATGTTCCTCAACATGACCACAATTGAAACCAATTTCTCTACCCTAGTGTGACATGGGGTTTGATTTTATTAATTCAAAAATGTAAAAAACGAATTTCCAGAAAATGTTAGGAAGCAAATAACAAAATTTCTGAAAAATTGAGTAAGAGATATGACAAAAAATTTAGTAATTGTCCTTTGGCAACACAAAATCTTTTAAATAAATCCATTGTAGTATTGTACCTTCAACCGTTACCAATTCAATTAAAACCTATTAAACCCGCTCCACTTTCATTAATTGTAAAAATTATAAGAAATTAACTATTTTTTATTTGTCCCTTTAAATTTGAAAGGATACAATATTTCATTCAAATTGAATGTATGACAAAAAGTCTAATAATTATGTACTTACAAAAACGAAATCATCATTATTCCATTTAAACAAGAATAAACCTCTTCAAGTAAAAATAATAATTATTTTGTCATTGGAAAAACAAAACCCATGTCACACTACGGTATTCTTAAATTTTCAAAAGATGAGCATTGTAAATTGCTAACTAACCTCTCACTTGAGGGGTCAAAAGATGAGCATTATAAATTGCCAACTAACCTCTCACTCGAGAGGGTGTTGAGGTGTAAGTAGTGTAATGCTTTGTCACAATTAATGTGCTATCAAATATGCAAATATAAAGAGTAAGTTTGTTAGTTAATGACAAAACAAAACTTAAGTTTCATGATGTGCATAAATTAGACTTATTTGTTAATTTATGACAAAATGTAAATTAAAGAGGCTTGTTAGATTACTTGTAGTAGCTTGCAACTTCTCCTCAACAACTTGCAAGTGCTTGCAACTAACTTTCTTTGGTGCCTATAGTTGCAACAAAAGCGGAAAGATCTAGCTAGTAAACTAAATTGCAAAATCACGGGAGAGAGAGCAGTGTAAGGTAGGAGGTTCTAAAATGGAGCGTTCAAGGGTGCGTTGAAATTGAATTTTGGGGAGGTGAAACTTCTTAAAATATTTTTCAATAATTTTTTCTTGAAAGACAAGAGGAACTGGCATCTACCCAAGATATTTCATATTTTTTGGAGGTTTGTGGACTTAATTATGAAATTTTGAAGTGGAAAGACCATAGGTGCTCTAAAGTGGTGCATCTCCTCAAATGTACATCATATGTACATTGTTGAAGGGTTGTGAAAATAACATGTACAAATAAAGTACAGTTGAGAATGTGCACCATTTTAGAACATGCATCATTTTTGAACCTCCTACCAGGGTTTTTTTTTGGCACTGTTCATGAATAGTAAGGAGCCTACACGGATATGGAGAATTTTATTAGGAAAGCAAATATACCAGTCAAAATTGATTAAGGTAGGCACACCCATAAGTGTGGAAATAAGGGTTTTGGTGTAGGTAAAACAATTGATTAACGTTGAAAAAAATACTGTAAGTTAGGAAATGGAAACCAAAAATATTGGCATCAATTTCAAGGTTCCAATTGCAAGCATTTGTTCACAAAGATTTTTCAAAGTCTAAAATCACTGAAATTGTAGGAACCATGTGTAAGAGATGCTAAAAACAAGGCTTGTTAGTTCTTAAATAGTGAGATGGGTACTCAAAGCCGCCATGCCAGTACCCACAACCATCACTTTGTCACCCATAACTATGACTTAAGTATCCATAACCATTTGTTCACTGTCAATGACGTGTATGGGGACGTGACGCCCCATGGGTGCTCCTATCTTAACCCCAAAACAACCCTAGATATTCCTGAGCTTGTAGGAATTTGCTTTGATTTGAACAAGAAGCCAACATTTTGATAAGTTGTATCAATTCTTTTTGAAATGTAACCGTATAAAATCAAACTAGACCTGGTAGAGATCACATTACAAAAAAAAACACAACAATGTCTCTTATGGATTGAAAGATTATAATGTTTGATCATGAAGGTGTAAAAACTGCAAAAGTGATTTCAAGTCTTTCAATTTGCTCTTCACATATCAAATTTGAAAAATTGGTCACCAAAAAAATATGAGGTTAAAGGGCCTAACATGCATAACCCCAATCAATTTATGACTACTCAAAATTTACTCTACAATTTTTTTAAACAAATTTCTAATAAGATTTTTTTCTCAAAGATCTATTGTATTTGAGGCTCACTCCCAAGAGCCCTCAACACTACACAAAGTCAAGATTGCAATGGACACCCGTGCACAAAATCTTGAATAGACAAATAGTAATCAATCATCTGCAAAATTAGATTGTTGAAACTAAAACTAAATTTCAAAAAGAATCTTTCAAAAAAATAAACTATTACAAATATTATTTTAGTAAGGTTTTATATAATTTGAGAATCGGTTGAGGACACATTCTGTCCTCAATGTCGTTTTGTGGATAAGTGATTTGGAATCTGGCTGCAAAAAGCCAGAAAAAAAAACCCAGGCTCCTACCTTACAAGCGGCCAATTTCTCAATCCCGAACCCGGTCTCCAGGTTGATGATGCCCTTATACATGGGACACAAGCCAGATACCCGCATCAGCTGAGCTAGCGCGGTTCACATTCAAAATCAAGGATCTGAAACCAATCTTCATACCCGGATGTATTCCATAGTGGCATAGTCACCCCTAGATAAATAAATTAACCATACCCGGATACGAGCCAATTATCCATCTCCACATGTTCGCTCCGTTCACACTTGCACCAGGAGCCGAAGTCCTTCCCTTTCCAGTTATGGATAATCTGTTCCATCTCCCTCTAAACAAACAACAGTTGCTATCTGACCCTTGCGGTGTTTGCTTCACCGCAATGGTGGCACGAGCAACCATAGCTCCACGGACACGCTGGTTTTCCATCTAACCAGCTGCATTTGTTCTCTTCTGATCGACCTTTGCTTTGAAATTTTTGGTCAAATTTTGCTTTCAATGTTTTAGTCGAATTTTGCCTTCTTAATTCGCAGCAATGGAGTCCCTCGCTCGGCCTCCCTTTGTTTCTTCCTGCGCTGCATCCCTATCACATCGAAACTCTTCCATTGGCATACGTCCCTACACAAAAGAACGGAGCGGAGCCTTGCGGCATTTGCACCACCAGCAGGTCGGATTTTCAAGGCTTAGGGTTTACCGCAGAACTTTAGATTTTGCAATTTCTCGCAGAAATAGACCTGGAGTAGCTAGAGCGAGCAATAACAGTGCTGAAAGTCCAGAGAACGAGAATGAAAGCGCTGAGAATGTAAATGAGAGCGCTGAGAATGCGGACCAGAGTGTTGAGAATGGCAATGAGAGAGTTGAGAATGGCAATGAGAGAGTTGAGAATGAGAGTGTTGAGAATGAGAGCGAGAGTGTTGTGATTTCGAATAAGACGCCTTCGTTACGCGATGCATTCAATCGCGGCTCCGCGCGGTACTATTCAAATCTTGTGAACTCTTCCAAGCTCGAGACAGGGATTGATATTGATAACGTTCTGGAGAAGGTTAAGGTGCAAATTAGCAAGGGCAAAGAAGTCGTCGAGAATGCAGTCGGCATTGGTACGCACCGCGCGAAGGAGCTTCAGGCGGAGCTCCAAGAGGCGAAGACACAGAATCAGCAGGCTGTTGCTGAAATGCAAGGCAAATATTGGCCGCAGTTTCAAGAGTGGAATCGCTTGGAGCGTTGGAAAGTAAGCTTTGAAAAATCTGAGTTGCTGCTAAACTCGAATGAACTAACTTACTTGTGCCTTGCGATTTTGTTTTTTCTACAGTTTTTTGAGTATATTAGACGGAGATATACTTCCATTATGCTACAAAAGCTGCCTGGCCTCTTCTAAACTACTGATTCTCTAATATATGATGAATCGAATTGGTTGTTTTTCAATTTGTTACTCTTGTTTTCTGAGACGTAAACCCTAAACCTAAACCTTGAACTCAACATCCAAGAATTCGAGGAGTTTTATGTAGTTTGAAACTGCTTCACTTTTTATATTAGTTTCTGTTTTTGTTTTGAAATTTAAGTTTTTGTTGTGGTGTAGGATGTGAGAAGCTGGAATGCGCAACGTGTCGGTGCATTGGTGCTCTTTGGACTCCTGGTAGGTGCTTCTGTACGAGGGGTCACTTCCACAGTAGGAATGATTCGCAACCGTGGTGTTCCGCAGCAGATAACCGACGCTTATCTCGAATCGGTTATTCCTGAGCCTACTGAAAAGAATTTGCAAAAGTAAGTATCCTTTCTTTTAAAGTTTTTGCCAATTGACTTAATTGTTGAGTTTTGCTATGGCTTCAAAGGAGGTCGGTGAAAAAACTGAAGTGCAGACTTCTCTTTAAATGCTTCTTCGAAGAAGTCTAAGTGTTTTATATAACCTACCTAGATACATGGAATTTTACATGCTTGGAATGAAACACCATTGTACTAAACCTCATGGATTTTGTTCGACTTATTTAAAGCTGCGTTTCTCGAACTCTTGATTTTACTCAGTTTTGTGATCGTACTGCAATATAGTAAATGAATATCGAAACTTTGATAGATTTAAAAATTCGAACGTTCATCACCTAATGCGTCTTAAATCGCAAGATGCGAAAGATTCTTGAACTATTTCTCTTGTGGAAAATCGTCTATTGTGCGGTAAGAAGTTTTCAAACCATCTACCGCAATGCTGTGAACCATTAAGAACTTGGGGTATGCGATCTTTTGTATGCTCATTATATAACGTTTTTCTTGTTAACGCTTGAGAACTTTGGTTTTTGAGGTTATTGACAAATGGAGAATGACTAACGTTTTGCTTGCAGGGTGAAGAAGGAGTTGTGGAAGCAGGAGATGCCGGAGGGATTTCGGGCGCATAAGTACGTGGCTGGCCCGGACGGAGAGTACAAGCGTGATCCAACGTACGTAGGGGAGAATGCTTGGAAAACGGAAACAGATGAATCTGTGGAAGAAATCGTTGCTGCTGGGAATCTAGACGATGAGGAGAAAGCCGAGCTGCTCGGTTATCTAAATGAAGGCCGAGCGGAGAAAGGTTTGGCTCTTTACAACAGCGAGTTTAAGGTGGAAGGGCAAGACAATGCCTCTGTGGAGAATGGCAATGATGTCACTGCAGGTCAGTTTTCTTGGCTTGTTACTACTGTGGTTTCAGATCTCGTATGTTGTAATTCCTGAGTCAAGGTAGACGTCACTTTGTAAATTCCCTCTGTCCCTCTAAAAACGTCCAAATCAGACACATTTCTTGTACCACTACAAAGCTCCCTTTTGCTGATTTCAAACGCTGAGAAAGCGTTTGTCATGTTCAATGATTTCATGGGGGCAAGTTAAGTGATTAGAAAGCATTCCTCTCCTAGCAAGCTTGGCCTTGCCCATATGAGGTACCATTGTTGCTACTAATCTTTAAATCATCAATAATAAGGAATGGCAACATGCACAAATATGGTACTTTTTGCATGGAATTTGGGTGCCCAAGCGGCAACATCAAAGCTGGAGATTTTGCATACATTTGGTAGATGGTATATTGATTCTAGAATGCCTGTGTCACTAGCACAAAGACTAAAAACACAGTTAATCCTTTGCAAGGAAGCATTTTGGACGCTTTTAGAGGGACAGAGGGAGTATTTTATTACAGCTCCAAAAAGAACAAAAGTCCAAAATGACCTGTGGTGGATTTAATTTTCTCCTGGCAACAAGTAGAAAATTCAGAATCAACTCTCATTGTGGACACATAGGTCAGCTTCTTAGCATAGTTTGAGAGAACTTACCTTACCAGGATGTTGTTCCTTTTGGGGCTTGCTGTCGGTGTGCTTACCACTGAGAGTACACTATGTTGATCTCGCAGCTAGCAGCGATGCTACTACTGCTGCCACAGGAACCGCGTCACCGACAAATTGGGAAGAGAGGCTAGAGGAATGGGAGCTACTCCTCCGAAAGGAAAACTTGAAAGAGTTGGCTGAGGCGGATCGAACAAAGTACGAGATTCCAGTAGATCCTCATGAATTGTCACGGAATGCGGCAGAGGAGGTGGATGAGGCAGAAGCGCAACCTCCTAGGGATTGGGCTTTCTGGGTATCTCGACGATGGTGGAAACACCGGCCAAAGATGCCGTATGCGTATTTCATCACTAAAGTCGAAAATTTAGAGGTATATATCACCAAGTATATCTTGGAATGGATTGCAAGATGTGTTCGAAGTCTGAAAGGTTTTTTACATAGTAATCTTATTATTGAAGATGGGAAATAGCACATTTAGAAACTCATTGTGTTCTTGAGCATGACAGGATGTTTTCATCATAGAGGAGCTTCCAATAGGTTGAAAAAAGTGGTTGAATGTGATCAATGCAACACTGTATGTCTTGTTCTCATTTAGGGTGTTTAAATAGACATATTTAGCACTCGGGATTGCAGTGTACAGCCTCGTCGGAATGCCTTAGGAATTTGTCAATAAATTTTTTATGGCTGTTATATGTTGCTGACTATGCGGATGTTAATATCGATGCAGGTAGCTGCAGCAGTTTACAGCTGTGACACAAGGAAGCTTTTCGTGACAATGAAAGACGGTTTCCCATCTGAATACGTGGTAAGCATAAATGGCCAGGATTATAGCAACTCTTTTAAGGTTTAGTTGCTTTATCTTAAAGCATTTGATAATTTCGTGGTTTGGATGGCCAGGTGGACATTCCTGTCGATCCTTATTTGTACGAAGCATTGAGCAGATGTGGTGTTGAGACTGGTATCCTTGGAAAGAGCAACTTCGAGTTTTATGGACGAGCGTTTTTGTCCTTGTTGCCGACTGTAGTTATGATCCTTTTCATCCGAGCTTTACAATACCGTGCCAAAGAGGTTTTGTCGGAAAAAATCTACGATCTTCTAAGAATGAACCGGAAGCATCTGATACTGGTATGATGTCCAACGTTTTGACCCTTTTTTTTAATGGATACTTTGGATATTATTACTGGCGGTTATAATCTGGCAATAGTGTCTTCTTTATATAAAACGGTTCTACTTCTGCAAACATCTAGATGCTTCATATATGCATTCGATGCATGAGTACCTATCGAAGTTGACTATCATTCTGTAGCTCAAGTCCTTTAGTTTAAGCATCCTTCAGCTTTTAATGCTTATCGTAATTTTAGAACTGGTTGTATTATGTTGTGCTCTAACAGCCTGAAGATGCTGCTGATCAAGCAAAGTCCCAATATAAGGATGTTGTTGTTGGTGGTGATGTGTGGATGGTCTTGGAAGAGATTATGACCTACATGCGTAACCCTTTGAAGTTCTTCAACAAGAAAGTTAAACTTCCTCGGGTACTTTGTTTTATTCCCCAACGTCAAAGATGTGTTGTTTTAGTCGTTGTAATGTCTCTTATAATCATTTTTCTTGTTTTTGCTGTTTGGTGGTTTGTTCTTCTTAGACTCCTAGCTTCAGACGGATGCACAAAAGTTGAAACTTGTTGGAAATGTGAATTTTTCCGTGCTTCTAAGTGTGCTCTGTCCATCTGTGTCTTGGCAGGGAATCTTAATCAGCGGACCCCCAGGTACTGGGAAAACACTACTGGCCCGTGCTATTGCCAGAGAGAGTGGTCTCCCATTCGTGTTTGCATCCGGTGCGGAGTTTGTTGAATCTAACACCGGAAACGGATCAGACAAGATATTTGATATCTTCTTTACCGCCAGAGCCAATGTGAGTTGTCGAAGTATATGCGAAGTGTCAAATTGTAGATACCACTGCAATTTGGAAAATCTTTGCGATATTTGCATGTCTCATCATGTTATGATGATTGTTTGGTATGTTATTTGATGCCTTGAGGTTTCTTGTCAGGCACCCTCTTTTGTTTTCATTGACGAGGTTGATGCGTTGGCGGGGAAGAACGTGAACGATGATGCTGAACGAAGGGCTACTTTCCATCAATTGTTGGCAGAGCTTGACGGAGAGTAAGTTTGTTATGCAATATCAATTTTGAAGCCAGGTCTGGGGAGTTTTCATCTTCCTTGCTTTGTGCCTGGAGGAAGAAACCCCATGATATACTGGGTTTCCTCCTCTAGGTACTCTCTACTACAAAACTTGCTCTTGAGCTTTGCGTTCATTAAATGTTCTTATAGAACTCACATATGATTTCTCCGCTGCAGGCCAGACGACACGGATGTTAACAGATGGTCACAACGACAAGCTGTGATATTGATTTGCGCCACAAATCGCCCTGATGAGTTAGATGAGGCTTTTATGCGGCCTGGGCGAATTGATCGGGAGATTCACATTGGCCTTCCTGGGGAGGAGGAACGTGTTTCTATTTTTGGTGTCCATAGTAGTGGCAAGCCTTTGGCAAAAGATCTTGACTTCAAGAAGGTAAGCATTTCACTACCAAGATGCTGCTGCTTCATATATCTTAGAGTATGCCGGGGATGTTTTTGACATATATTTGTTGGATAACGATGTTTGTGTATCATTTTTGGACATGAATGTCGATATTACACGCTGTACTCTTGTTTAGTGTCAGTTGGAACCAACCAAAATTTCCAATTTTAGTTGTGATTCACATTTAAGTCTAAAACTGAATTTTTTTTTTAGCATGTAGTCTAATTGTGTAATTAATGAAGGCTCTTGAAGATGAGAAAATTTGGGATGAGATTAAGTTTCTGTACATTATACAATAAACGCTGGAGTCGTTTATTTATACTCTTTTGTTAAGAAACGCCCTAATTTTTGGTGACATCTCTTTGGAACTCTTATCTCTTCGTTTACGTTTCATGTGTTGTGTTGAAATTAGCTCGTGTATCGGACACTGGGATATTCAGGAGCGGACATAAGGAATCTCATTAACGAGGCAGGCATCATGGCGGTGAGTGATTTCAATAGAAAGAACTTCTGCTTTATTGTAATGCTGTGGTCTGATGTCTACATGTCTAATATTTGCATTTTTGCTCTGATAGGTAGGTAGTAAGTTCTTGCTCAGTGCCTGGACCTTTGTTCTGTCCCTAGCGACTTGTGATAGTTCTAAATTCGTAGTTATGCTTCATTTCAGTAATTTCTACAGCGACAGATGCTTCAGGTTTAACGTGAGACGATGGGTCGTTTGTGCACAATGAGCAGGTTCGAAATGGCCATGAGGAGATCACACAACAGGACCTCGTAGATGTTTTGGACAAACAACTGTTTGAAGGAATGGGCATGTCTCTTACTGATGATGAGCAGCTAAGGACACAAGCAACTGTAAGTTGCTGATTCACTTGCAATAACTGATATTCTGATGCAACTACTGTTTGTGCGTTCTAAAAGTAGATGGCTTTTGAGCAAGTATCGTAGAGTAAACAAGAATGCTGGTTTGGTTCATAAAGTTTTCATGTGCTTTTGAGTATCAATTGATTACATAGTTGGTTTGCAGCTGAGATTATAACGATGAACTACCGTGTATTGTCCCTTTCGCAGATCCCTTTGGACAACAAGAAGATTCTAGCATGTCATGAAGCAGGCCATGTTTTATTGGCTCATTTGTATCCTCGATTTGATTGGCATGCGTTCAGTCACCTTCTTCCTGGAGGATCTGTAAGTTTTTTTCTCTTTATGTATGAGGTATTCACATTCATTGAGTAGAAAACCTCCAAAGAGATATCTTAGGAAACCTAGTTGCATTAATCTCTGCCATTGGAACTCCGTTTAAGGAAGTTTCTTACTTGCGGTGAAGTCTTAGTAACGTCAATTCTGCAGTTGAGTTTGGTCTTGAAATTGAACATTGCTACAGAAGGATTTTAAAGGAGAGCGAGTTCATACCTTTGGGATCAAATGAGTCATTACTATTCATTTTCTTTCTCGAACCTTTGCAAAGTTTCTGATATCGGGTCCATTCGAATTTAGCATTAATACTTGCTATTTTGGTCAACAGGAATATTCTATGACCGTGTTCTATCCAAGAGAAGAGATGGTACATCAAGGGCATACTACAGTGGGTTACCTGCACATGCAAATGGTCGTTGCCCACGGTGGTCGGTGTGCAGAGCGTATCTTGTATGGGGATAACGTATCTGATGGGAGTCAAGACGACCTCCAGAAAATCTCGGCGGTACTTTTTAATTGTTTCCCCTTCATTTTTGTTGTATTTCTGCACTTTCAGTCTGACACTGTTTTTGTATATCTTATCCTGTGAAGATCCAAAGAGCCAGAAAACTGCTTGTACATTATGCCGTATCCTGCATGTATTTCATCAGCCCTTTGTTTTTTGAATGCATGGCCGAGTATAACGTTGCGCTTTGAAAACTAGAATGAACGATGGACGCTGCACAGTAGAATGTAAACTTGAACTTCACTCATCTTTCTGTGAAGGTGTTACTAGTGAGTTAGTTTTGACATTGAGCTTCCTGTTCCTGCAGATTGCAAGGGAGTTGACCATCAGCCTTGCAAATAACAGATTTGGTTTGTTTCCAATGAAGTGGCAAGATACGCTTGACCCTCCTAAGCGCCCTGATGAAACGGACCTTATCCCCAATGAGGTGAGTTTTTGCTTCATTCTCTTTTTATCTTTGCTATGTAGACTGATTCAAGGCAATTTACAAATAGGAGGCACAAAATCACAAATAGGGGCACATCACTCCCGCTACCCTACTTTCACCGCTTGTTGCCAAGCGCTTGCCGCTCAACATCCAACCTTTAGTATTCCCATCACCCCTCAGGCCACTCACATGTGCAAGTGTTGTGTCCGCACATTCTCGAGGGCACTTGATGCAAAACTTCTTTCGTCCGCCGGCGAACTGGAAATCTTCTTTTGGCGACTGTCCTACTGATTAATTGAGCAGCTTGTGCTCCCTATTCGTAATTACTTTCAAGCCGTGCCTATATTTGTAATTATTTTATAATTTTGTGCTCTTGTATGTCATTCTTCTCCGTTTTACCGCATGCATGACCTTGTCCTTCTGCAAGACTGACAAACATATATCTGCATATGGCAGTGGGACAAAACTGGTTCTCAAATCGTACAAATGTCGACAGAATTTTCAGAGCTGTTCACACGGGAGGTCACTCAAGTAAGGACATCTTTCAAGATTTTCTTTGAATTTAGATGTGAAACATCAGGTATGGCCAGCATACGAACGTTATATTCCACGGATCTCCTTCACCTAATTCGTTAGCTGTCATTTTGCAGTATATAGACAACGCTGAAGAGCATGCTATGGAAGCACTTCGCAAGAACGAACACATCTTGAGGAGACTTACCGAGGAGCTGCTTACAAAAACCAAGATGAGTGGCTTTGTAAGTCTCTCTTTTTTTACACTCAACCCTCTCTAATTGCACTGCCTGGGGGTTTGAATGGGCGTGTTATTACATAGACACGTGTTCACAACTTGGCCTTTTCGAAGTTATCTAGTCACACAACATGACAGATTTGCAGCGTGTACAGAGAACTTGCAATTCCAGAGTGCATTTAGAGAGGGTTGACTGTACATTGAATTCTCTAATTTTTGCCACTCAAGTTGAGATTCTTTTATCAACCTTCTCTGCTAGAAACACATGCATATTCAGGCTAGCCTTGTTAGATTTCTCTGTTGATGAATTTTGCACGAAACTAAACTTGGTGAATGTTGGCCTTTTAACAGGAAGCAGAAGATATAATCCGATCAATGGACCCGATTATGATGCCTGATCCTTTGGCAGAGATTCCGAATTCAAAAGATCTGAAGGTAGTTGTTTCTTCTCCTTTTAGTCATTACTTCTCACGCATGCAAACACGTTGTGATCAGCAATCTCAAACTCGGTTAACATAATTAGCTCAATTTGTCTAGAACCACTGTTGACTGTGCCAAACATTCAAATTCAACACCGTGGTGTTCATGTTCATAAATCACAGAACTATTTCGGTACAAGTTTTGCTAAGTCCAACCACACATTTGAACACTGCTAGTGAATACGATTTTTTTATAAATAGCTTCAATTGCTAAAAGCACTACTAAATGGGCTAATAGTTGAAATTCGACACTGGCTTTCACAGCTATAAAGATTTTTGGTAGAAGTTTGCTAAGCTTGGCTACATTTGAGAACACTGCTCCTAACTCTAAACTCTAAAATCCTAAACCCTAAAACCCCAAACTAAACCCTTATACCCCAAACTAAATCCTAAATACTAAACCCTGCTCCTAGGTCTACAAGATTGTTCGGATCTGCTCATTGCTGTTGTTGAAGAATCTAACATTTTATTCTGGGGGATCTTACAGGAGAGGTTAGGTCCGAGTATTGATGGTCGCTATAAAGAGCTTATTATGTATCCTGCCCCTCTTCATAGATGTTGAGGTACAATACACTGCAAGGAAGTGCTTTACGCTTTGTATATACGAAAGGTTACAAACCACCGGCAGTTGAGGATTTTTGTAAGGTGCAGCGAGATTTTTGGACCATGAGACAAGTAGAGTTGATTACACTATGACCCCTTTAATGTGACACCGTTCAAATTTGAGAAAAGATGTTCTTAAGTTTGGAAACTATTTATTTTAGAGTTATTACATTCTATAAGCCGACATGAAGTTGCAATCAAATGTGATAGTATGGAGTTAGTCAAATGTGAAAAAGGTTCTATTGGACAAATTGGGGTTTGTATATTCAAAAAAACAAGCATTGTGGTGAGGTTGATTTTCACAGGGGTGAGGAGCCGATGACTACTTGAAGAAGACTTTGTATAGGATAGGTTGTATTATTTTGCATTGATTTGTTATTGAATAATGTGTCTTTTATTAGTCACGTCAAGTTCTTTTTATTGTTTTTTTCTAAAATTAGTAACTACTTTTTAGTTTTCACTAAATTTATTCAACAATTTGTTTTCGTTTCTGCCGCTTTGTTTTTTCCTTTTTGGAATAAAATGGGGATCTACAGTGTACATTTACCTTGAATTTGAAAATGTAGAGTTAGCTGAAGGTTTGAACCCCATAATCGATCAATATGGAGCTTCATGTTATATATGGAGTGTATCTAAACCAATGCAATGTTCCGATATTTCATATATAACATGCAACTCCATATTGATTGAGTATGAGCATGGGCCAAATTGGCTTGGTTGTGTGAGGAATATAAATGCTAGAAATTGTAAGTTTAAAACTTCCATTAGTGGTACATTGTGTTGGGTTCATTAACCCCTAAATGCCTAAGGCCTTATTTGAGCTTCTAGGAATTTGCTCAAAAAGTCAACATTTTAATAAGATGTATCTAACTTTATTTAAATTGTAATTGTACAAATTTAAACTAGATATGTTAGAAAGCACACAGGAAAAGAAAACACAACAATACTGCTTATGGATTGAAAGATTATAATGTTTAATCATGGGCGTGTTAAAACTGCAAAAAAGACTTAAAGTCTTTCAATTCTTTTTCATATGTTGAATCTGAAAAATTGGTCACCAAAAAAGTATAAGGTTAAAGGACATAACATGCATAACTCCAATCACTTTATGGCTTTTCAAAATTGCATTTAATTTTTTTTAATATGAATTTCTAATGTAAGTTTTTCTCCAAAATCTATTGTATTTGAGGCTCATTTCCAAGAGCTCTCAACACTAAAGAAAGTCAAGACCCTTGCACAAAATCTTGAATGGAAAATTCATAATTGATCAATTTCAAAATCAAACATCTATACCTTAAATTGGGTTGTTTGGATGTTTGGATGTTTGTTTGTCACATTGAGATCTCTTGGACCATATGTCCCTCGTTGCGTGCTTGATACCATTGGAAAGCTCTTGGCAATGAGAGATGCATGAGCTTAGTTTTACGGCATTTGGGCCTATAGTGAGAAAATTATTGAATTTCAAAGTTTTTTATGGATTAAAAATTTATAAAATTTTGATTGGCCAAAGTCAATTTTTTTGTAAAAATAGGGTAGAGTACAAGTTTAACTAAAGTATAATTTAGATGTTGCTTAAAAATAAAGTAGAGTGAAAGTTTAATTGAAGTAAAATACAAGTTTAACCATAGGTGGCATGAAAAATGACATGAGGGGCATGGAGGGTGAAAATTGGGCCAACGGTACACTGCCACACTAGTTTGATGTTAAAACTAAACTTTAAAAAATAGTTAAAACATATAAACTACTAAAAATAGAAATATAGTTAAGATTATTGAACCTCAAAATATTACTGACACGAAAATTTGGTGTCTCAAACTTTGAGGGGTTAATTGGTGCAAGATCTGTTTTTCTATTTTAAAATTCAACAACCTTGTATATTTGATACAAACCTTATCCAATTTTCATATTTGGACACTAATTCATTGTGTATTTATTTTTGCGCAACTAGAGTGCAATTATATTAAATTTTATGGAATTGGAATAGTTTGTTTTGCAATTTTTTGGCAACGGTGTTGTTAGTACTACAATTTTTCTGATGTTTCATTGTGATTGCTTTACAAGTGGGTTGCAACTAGAACCTATTCTATAGCAAATAGTGGCAATGTTTTATAACTTTTTGCAACTGACGCATACAAAATTTACGAATGTAAGAGGATACTCAATTTCTTGCAATTGTTATAAAGTTGTAAGCGGCAATGACATTATGTAATGATTTATAGTTATGCAAAAGTGAAATTGCAAAAAGAAAATCGAAAAATTAAAGAAAAATAAATAAACACTTGCTCAAATTTGTAATTAAGAATTTCATGAAATGAAATGAAATAATCTTAAAGTAATTTCTATACAACTCCATTGTATTTACTTATGACACATTCCACGTTCTAATATTGAAAAATAGGCATATGTATAATAATTTATATCAACACTGCTAAAAATTTGAACAACTACATATAGAAAATTATACAATTTGCAAATGTAGGCTTTAACTATATTTTCATTTTAATTGAAATATTATGACAAACTTGTGTAATTGGGAAAATTTTCATGCCACGTAATATAGAAGTGGGCAATTTTGGTCTATGACCAAACAATATTTTTTCAATATTTTTTCAGAAAATGGGCACGTTGGCATGTCTGGTTATTGCTTACATAAAGAAACTACTATATTGGCAAAGTAATAAATAATACCTCATTTGTAATGAACATGTCCTAAACAACCAGTTGGCAACAACCCGGTACCAACTAAAATCCCAAAAGTACTATATTATTCTTTTAGGTCCTAAATGATTCAAAACAAAGTTGTCACTAAATTGTTTAATCTCATTTTTCTTTTAGCATTTTGAACAATGAAATGATATGTAACTCATAGGAAGAGCTAATATAGAAAGTGACTTCCATTTATTGCCTCAATTATGTATGCTATGTTTTTAATACCTCAAACTCTTTTGAAATCTCTTCAAATTATTTGTAGTTTTTTTTCATTTACTAGTTAATTCAAGTGTTTTGTAATTATCATGCAATTTTTTATAAAAAAGAAGCAATCCTTGTGAATACCACAAATCTCATTGCAACCATCTAAAGAATTACCATTAGAAAGTCTATTTTAAAGTAGTGCAACTTGAGTTTGGAGAAAAATAGCTAATTTCGTTTGAGTATTCAAGAAAATTACAAGAGGAGTTACGGAGTATTATACTAGACAACAATTAAAAAAGTTTTGGGAGCAACCTTGTGTGTGGCTAAAACAAATGCTCCATATAGCCCTCCAACAGCATAAATTCCAAGAACCCCATTTTTTGATCAGTCATCCAAATGCTTCATGTCCTCCTTGAAGCTCAAATGTCTCCTTTATTACAAACATCATTGCCGTGACTTACTAATGTTATTGTAAAGTTAGTTGTTGTAAAGTTGCAACAATTTCCAAATTTTATCATCTGGTCATACAAAAAATCTAGCCACTAACATTTTGAGCTTACATTCATCCTTAATGACCTAATCACATGAAAGAAAAAAAAGTTGAGCAGAAATTTCCAAGGTTTCAGCTTATGACTTCAATTTGGTGACTTCAACGCCTTTAGACTTGAAAGAAATGACTACTTTGTGTTATTGTCTTAACAAATAGTTGGGTTATTTTATCAGCTCATTTGGGCTGAAATCTAAGTTGAAATGGCCCAAGTTTTTGAGGTTTTAACTCGAAACGTAAAGCAGCCCTAAAATACATAAATTTAAAAACTCCAACTATTTATTCTGTTTTCCTAATAGTCATGGCTTGTTCACGATACGTACATAAAAAAAGAAGAGACACAATTATAGTGCAAGACATCATAAACCAACAAATCGTAAGTCAAGAATGTCAAAGAGTTTTTATCTTAAAATGTTGATAATTTTTTGTGGTAAACCATACTTCCAGTCTATTTTTGCAACGTTCATCCTAAAATTTTTTTTGCTTATAAATACAAAGAGTTTCAACTTATTGAAGATTTCTATGAACAACTCCTACGGTTGTAAGGTCTTTATTGATTTATGATTTCTTGCACTGTAACATAAGTATACCCAATCTTGTTCATGAACCTAATGTTGTCACTATGTACACATAGTGTTCATTTTAGAACTCAAATCTAGGTACGACATAGATAGCTTATCTTTTGTGTTAAAGAAAATAAGCTATCTATGCCGTACCTAGATTTGAGTTCTAAAATGAACACATCTCATATACATAGTGACAACATTAGGTTCATGATCAAGATTGGGTACACTTACCTTACAAGAGCATGCACACCCTTGCATGCAACTTGGAGCTCTCAAAAGTATGTGTCTACGGTGCATCCACGACCACAAGCTTGCTTGCTCAAATCTCCAATGCCTTAGCCTTGCACTTAAGTAGGTACGACCAAGCAGTGAGCATATATTACAAAGGACAAGTGTTAAGCTTCAATTGTTGACCTCTTGTGTCAACCAATCAACAAGTTCTGATTGTCCCAAATTTTGGTGCTAATGATTCACCAAACCTTGAATATGGCAATATTTGAGTTACAATTGAGCAAGCCCTCTCTTATATATGACGTTGGCACAAATGTGCAAGAAAAATCTGCAACTAGTTCAAAGTTAGCTAGTGGAATTGGAAAAAAGCCATTTGCAATTTGAAATTGCCAGCAAAAAAAACTAGCTAGATTTTACAAAAAAATGTAAACATAGTGTATTACAATGTAAAATTAGAAACATATTTGGCAAAAGTCAAAACCAATTGAGTACAAAAAAATGCTAGATTTTAGCTAATGAAGTCCAAAAAATTTCCCAACACACTTGACGCATTTGCAATGAGGCAAGTTAATCAAAGCAACCATGCCAAGTGCTCTTGCATGGCTCTTGAGTGTGTGTGGGTGCGGATGCTATAAGGTATGTACACCCATGAGTGACACCAGCTGTTTAGTGACATTCTGAAATTAAACCTAAAAGTAGGCACTCTTGCACCCAAACAAAACACTCATGCACTCAAATCAAACACTTAAGTTGACATAAGGGAACATAAATTGTGTAGGTGGTTGTTTATGATTGGGTGTGACATTGTTTTACTATTGTCATGACATGGTCTTTTTGTTGTTGCTTTTTAGGGGGTCTAATGTCCACAACAAGTCAATCTAGGGAGTTACCTTTAACAATTCATAATTTATTCATACGATCTTAGAAAATTATGAAAACAATTTTGCTTGAATTTGTACCCATTTCCTAACAAGCACATGCCATTACATTCTCAAAAGACCCTCAAAATTATCACATCTAAGGTAAATGTCACTTTTGGGTGTACATACTTTACTACAACAAGCATTGAACATTGAAATTAATTTGATATAAGGAATAGAATATACCCCGTAGAAGGATTTTCACTAATATGGGAATGTGCTATATCAACTCTAATAAATGTCTTGGCCATTTGGCATTGTGGAAAATACATGAAAATCTACCCTGCTACTTAAAACTATGCAAAATTAGATTGATTCTGGAACTTTGGTGTTTCCAACCTTATTTGTTAAAAAATCAACAAACAAGAAAATACAGCACAGATTGTGCTTTTAGTGTGAAAGTGAACACAAAAAATTAGTTTTAACCAAATAAATTTAATTCAAACCGAGGTGACCTGTAAAGAACTTTGGTAATTTTGAGCAAGGCTTCCTAATTAATCACAAATCAATATAATAACAAACATAAGAGGCGTCTAAGTGGGATATTACAAACACAATGATACTAACACTAAAAGAAATTTGACTTCATAACAAAATTGTTGATGTACTGAGCCTAATTGAGAGAGGGATTAGGGAGGATAGGGTGACATAGAGTGACTAGAATTAGGACCAATGCTCACAACTGAGTAACACTTTAATAAAAGTCATATTAAATTTTTTTTTGTGAATACAAAAGAATTGAGTACGAGGGTGTTGATTTTGAATAATCAACACATTCAACAGTGTGTTTAGGTAGTTGAGCTAATAACAAAAATCATTTTTGGGATGAAGTTGCAAGTAAGGTAGGAGGCTCAAATTCAGAGCACCTCCTCAAATGTATTCTTTATTTGCATCTTGTTTTTCATAGTCCTTCAACAATGTACAACTCATGTACATTTGAGGAGGTGTTCCATTATAGGGCTCTATGGCCTTTCCACTTCAAATATTCATAACTAATTCCACAAAGTTCCAAAAAATATGAAACAACTTGGGTTAGATGCAGATTCTTCTTGTCTTTCAAGGAAAGTTTACTGAAAATCATTTCAAGGAGTTTCACCTACCCAAAATTCAGTTTCAGCCCTTAGATGCTCCATTTATGAGCCTCCTACCTTAGGCAGGGCCAAGTGGCTGGCAATGCATAAATAGTCTCAAAGCCTGAGAGAGAAGGACTAAACTAGAAGCAACAATTAGGAATTGCCAAAAGTTAACTTCCATGGACGTTTGCAATAGGAAAAGCTATAGGAAATAACAAACAAGTTACAAAACGTTGCATGGAAAAAAGTAAAATTGGCAATGATATTTTGACACTTTTTTTATGAGAAGCACAAGAATTTTGAGGGTTTCAATTTTTTTTAAATTGGAAAATGCTAATCAATGTGACTAATTCCAATTACCCAAGTAAGTTGGTCTTAACTGCAATGAACCACTTGTAAAGGACACGTCAATCAAATTAGTCATCTAGACTAGAAATTAACCTTCTTTTGCAAACTAGACTATTCATTAATTTAGGTTGTCTTATCTTGGAAAGTTACATCCTGACTCATGGCTTGACTATATTGGAGCATACGATTTTCACATGGTTTACAACCTAAATATGGCTAGTTTATTTTTATGCAACTTACTTGTTGTTGTCAAACCTTTTAAATTTTTTTTATTGCAATAATCATTAATGAAATTATTGTAGCATTAGTAAGTATTTATTTTTAGGGAGAATTTTATGGATACCCCTAGATTTTCAAAAATTGCACAAATACCATAATTTTTAAATGTATATTCTACTGTGCATGCCACTTCTTTCTCCCTTGTGCACACATTAGGAAAAATTTAAGCCCTTTAGAGGACCCTTAAGAGATGTGCATATAGAGAAATTTCTAACCAATTTCAGAGGTCAGATCTGACCTCTGTCACACAGTCAGATCATATGACACACTGTACCAACCACTAAAAGTATTAAAAAAAGTTTTTTTTTTTTAAATACTATTTTTTTTCCTCCATTATGTAGCGGGCACGCATTCATAAGGGCCTTTTGGAGGGCTCAAAATTTTGCTAATGTGTTGCTTCTTTTGTTCTATTGCACTCCTTACTTTAACCCTCAAAAGACAGGCCAGTAACCGTGATTCGGTTGCGTCGCGAGTATTTGCAGTAGACAAAAAATGTCCATCTCATCCTTTAACCCTTTAGAGACCACCAAACCATATTTTGGTTTGGGAGAGTGGTTTTTGGCCTATAGAGTAAAGTTGTTCAACAATATGGAAATTGTTCTTGAAGAACACTTGTGGTCACAAGAGTTTTTCATCCAACCAAAAAAACAACAATGGAATTGGGTATATGAATTGATAAATAATGGTGTTTATACAGCATGGTTTCAAAATACATATCCATATTTGGTCAAAGATGGATCAAAGCAACAGCACAATACATTAAACATCCAAAAAGAATACCACATCTCAATTGCACAATCTTAAAAAAATTCAAGTTGCTTAAGAAATATGCTTATATTCACTAGAAGAAAAATGCGTTGAAACCCACAAAACCATGTGGGATTGGTTTTGTTGAGTTCCTAGTTTCCAACACAAATTTTTGCATTGGAATGTAGTTTTGCATTGGAATTTTGCAAACTTTTGCATTGGAAACTAAAAACTCAACAAAACCAATCCCACATGGTTTTGTGGGTTCCAACGCACTTTTCTTTGAATGATTGTTTCTCTATACAATAGTAGTACAATTATAGTATTTGAAGATCTATTGAAATTGTGCTATTAGTTCATCTCAAAAATTTGGCATCCTACATTTAAGGCCGATTTTTGATTGTTTTCACCAATTGGATTTTTCATAGCATTTATCAAATTTCTTGTAGAACCATTTTAGGGCAGCAAATAAAGTGGGGTTTTTGACCCTTTTGTCCACTTAGCTACACCTTGTGATTGCTATTTTCATTCATTTGGTGTGAAACTAGTCTTATTGGAGTGGTGGGAAACCCAACTTTCAAGAAATATAAGGCTCTTCTCAAGAAAAGTTTGTAAGAAGCAATATGACCCAGAACCACACAAGCATGAAAAACTAGAGATTTTTCACCTACATCTCACTTAATCGTTGTAATATTTCACCTCCAACAATAGATCTAGTTGAGATTTTGACCATTTATAGTGTATAAGCAATGTTTTTTTTTGGCGATTTGGAACAAAAAAGCACCAATTCTTTTTGACTAGCACCAAGCCTATAGAAAAAAAAAAAACATGATTATTTGGATGAAATTGCCAAAAAAGCTTCAAAATTAAAAAAAACTTGGATGAAATCACCAAATTGTGGATGAAAACCAAATTATAGACATGTATTATGTGCTAATGTGATATTTTTCTATCCAATATGTGGATGAATGTTGAAATTTGGAGCACCACTATAACATTTTAAATTGCCATTTTGGCACTTCTTAAAAAATAAAAAATAAAAACCTTATGTGTAAGGTGTTCTTCCCATTTTTATGGTAGGATTATGCAAATTGGACCCACATTTGATTCAACTACACATTTTAGCTTACTGTCCCAATTTCTAATGAATTTTGTGAAAATGTGTGCGGTCTTTAAAGTGTTAAGGGTCAACATTGGCCATGAAGGAATTAATGTGCATAACAAAAAAAACACCTAAAAATTATGGTCCAAGGGTATTTGTGCAATTTCTGAAGAATAGATCTTTATACAAATATGGCAGACACTTCAGGGTGTCAATAAAAATTTCCTTTAAATTTATGTAGTGTAAAATGTCAATACTTTAGTGTGAGGCACCTGAATACAATATTTAGTGTACATTAGACGCTGACCTGGCAGTAACTGACTGTCAAACTACAGACCACAGTATGCGGAAGTACGGCTCCTTTGCTATTGAATATATAGATTAAAAATGCCTTTTGTTTGTGGAGCCATGGCTTGAAAAACCTCTAAAGACTAGCTCCTATTACCGCTCATTGAGCGCTTCAGTACGAGCAGGTCCCGGGATCGACTCTTGGCGGCTCCAACCACTTCGTGATTTTCTGAAACTTTTATTAAAGGTGAGGAATTCAAAGATCTACGTGTGAATGTAATTTTTTTATTGAAGAAGTTAAAAATGAATTTCTAGAAAAAGTTGCTCCCCAAGCAACCAAAAACTTTTTCAAACTTTTTATTTTTTCAAACAAAAATATGAAATAGGTTCATTAGACTTATATAGATGCGGGGACCTTTGTATCATTCAATTCTGATGGATGGGATGAAAGTTATGAGAAGTTTTAGTTTGCTGGTAGGTGTGGTTTTGAGCAAATTCAAGATTTAAGGTAGGCGCACCCATAAGCGTGGAAATAAGGGTTTTGGTGTAGGTAAAACAATTGACTAACTTTGAAAAAAATATTGTATATTAGGAAATGGAAACCAAAAATATTGGCATCAATTTCAAGGTTCCAACTACAAGCATTTGTTCACAAAGATTTTCCAAAATCCAAAATCATTGAAATTGTAGGAACCATGTGTAAGAGATGCTAATCACAAGGCTCGTTGGTTCTTAAATAGTGAGATGGGTACTCAAAACTGTCATGCTAGTCACCCACAACCATCACTTCATCACCCATAACGATCACTCAATCACCCACAACCATTTGTTTTTTTATTGGTTGGCCCTGCCACTGTCAAGTGACGGGCATGGGGACGTAATGCTTATGGATGCTGCTACCTTAGTAGTGAGAGGAGGTTAGTGTTCTAGAAGAGAGCTACAAGATCACTTGATAAATTTTATAAAGAGAGGCCATAACTAGTTTGAGTTGTCAACCACCTCTAGAGGTGGGTGATAAAGTTATCATACTTGATAACTTGCAAAAGTGGTTGAGTTATGGGTTGAACCCTACTAGAGTTATTGGGTGGGAAACATTAAAAAACAACTAGGTTTGACACCCACTAATGCCTAGGGTACTTTTCTTAGTTCAAGAAGGTATTTTGGAAGTTTTTGAATTGGAATTGTGAGATCATTCTTAAACATTTAAAAAAAATTGGAATTGTAACCATGGGATTATGAACTTCAAGGCTTTCAAATGGTGTTGCCAAAAAAAAAAAAAAAAAACTATGCGGATGTTACGATCTTTGTGATTGAATGTGGATGAGTACAAAATTTTCTATTTTTTTGGAGCTGCTCAAAACTTGTTATAAAAATTGACAACTTTTGAGTATAAAATTGGGAAACCACCACTTATGACGATTTAGTAATTGTTGTTGTTACTTCAAAACTAATGACTCCCCTTCCAAATCCATAATCACAATTTCACAAATGAACTTGCAATGCAATTGTCAAATAGCTATCACCTTGATACAAAAAAAAAGTTCAGCTCCAATTATTGACCAAAAATCATTTTGAATGAAAGAATTTTCAATGGTGAATGAAGTCTAACTTGTGTAACAAAAAAATCCCAGGTGAAATTTGCGCAAAAAAATATTTAGATTTTCTTAGATGATGAAATTTGAGTAAAAGAGCCCTCACTCCCCAAGGTAGTGCCCAAGGGAAATTTTCACTTTATTCTCAACTTGTTGCTAATCTTTTTAATGTGACAACTTGTCATAGGCTCTTTAGTGACACTTTTCATCACACTTTTTGATACGCAAGACACATGCTTGCAATTTAGCTTCCACCAAAAACAATTGGAAAGTGTTATAGAGGAAATTCAAAGTGGACATTAAAGCTAACTTCAAACTACAACTTCTCTGAAAAGAACATAAAAAATAAAAATCTCTCTTTGCAACAAGGTCTCAAAGTTTCCTAGACACCCAAATTGGGTGCCTGAAGGAGTTTAGGGGTTAACCCTTATTATTTGTGGGCTTCACAATTGGAAGTTGAAAGGGGTGATAATGCCATTGGTTATTGGGCATATGACATCATGTGAGAGAAAACTTGAAATGTCACTTTTGTCCTTTACGCTTAGAGTTTGCAACCTCTAATTATTGTCACAAAAGGTAACAAAGCAGCTTCAAGCAAATTTGCATTAAAAAAACTACCCCTAAATTGTTAAAGTTATTTGAGATTCCCAAAATTTAGTCCTTCAAGGACATCTTGAGAATACATATAAATTCTTGTCTTCTAGTGACATGAATGATTGACTTTAAATGTATGATTTCTTTTTGAAAATCAAGTTGAGCCTCCTTCTTCAAGTTCCAACTCTAACTCTCTATACTGTAACATACTAATCATGTAATCTCAAAGGTGATTTTATTGTGCCTTGTTTCACAAAGTTTGTCATGCTTCAAGTGTACAATCTTGAAATTGTAATTATCAAAGTACAATCAACAATATTAATAAGAGCTCTTCAAAGAATCATCCTTCTTTGAATCTAATTTCATCTCAATAATGCTCAAAGAATTTGAATTTTTTTGAATGCAAAAAAATGAAAACTCAAAATAAATTCAATATTGCCTACATCAAGAAGAGGAATAAGTATCTCTAATGACTTAAAGAATGGAACCATAGGCCTATTAGCTAGGGGAGCATTTTCAATCAATAGGTTTAACCTTAACTCCCTGTTTTTGGTATGCTCTAGTCTCTCAATTCTTTCAAAGTCAAGCAAAGAATGATTTTGGTTCATTTGTCTTTTGGTAAGCTAGAAGCTTTGCAAACCATAGAACCAATATGGTGCATTTTGTTGCACTTTCATTATTCTTGTAAAAGGGTGCACTCCAATATCGTTGATGTCCAATAGCTTTGATAGTAAATGTTGGATCTACTATCTTGTCCATTGAATAGAATAAAGCAAAAGATGGTAAAGCCATAAACATCAAAATAAAACTAGGAAAAATGGTCCAAATAATCTCTATAGTAGTTCCATGGACAATTCTTTCCGGAATTGAATTTATTTTAAAAAGGTTGCAAAGATTTTGGAACAACACTATATATAGGAGACTCTGTTTGCTATGTGAGAAGAGACATTCAGGACAAGGCTATTAGAGGACCAAGGTATAGGAGGTTACATGATTTATAAATTGTAGCCTCTCAAACTTTGTGTACAAACATTGAGGTAAGCTTAGTCTTTATTAAATCACAATCTTTGATTGTGTTTGGCACATGTTTAACAATATAATTTCTCCTTTTTTTTGTAATTTCTCTATAACTAAAGCCTCCTTTTAAAAACATTGGACCCTATCATGATGTTGAAATGGTTATCTACTTTCTAAAAACATTTATCTTATTTTCAAATGATCATCAAAGATTACTTTTATGTGATTAATACGACATGCAAATTTGAAGCAAAATTTTGAATGTTAACAATTGCTTCCCCTATTAGAATGCAAGGAGTAACATGCGGAGGATACACCAGAATTCCATTAGACATAGCTAAATTAGCTCTATTGCAAAAACTATTGGGAGGCTTCAACCATAATGACAATGTTTTAGTGTTGAAAACTATTATCCAAATACTTAACAAGTGTTTATAAAAACTTGTCTATTTTTTGGAGCACACTTTTTACTCCCAGATTGTGCCTGTCCCTTGATTCGGCGTTATGAGTGTGATATTTGGATTGCAAAGAGAAGTAGCGTTGTGTCGTTGAATCTACATGAAGCTCGTGCCATATCCTTTAACAACAAGCCGAGGGGTTCGATGTGGCGATGGAGGAGGTCTCGGTGTCACCAACACATACTGTCAATTTCAGAGATCTTGGTAGCCTAGAAGGAGATTCAACCCTTCACAAAACTTTGCCATGCCCATCTACTTCCAGATTGAGCCTAACATTGCCCAAGCTCCCAACCTTCACTTAAGGACCATAATTTGCACCACCAAGCCGCCCAATTCCAAACTTTACAACCATGTGGCAGTCGCCATTCGCAATGCCCGACAATTCACTGCCAGTGACGTTGTCATCATTGTCTTTCTTCTCCACAAAACAGTTTGGGTGGCATTGCAATGTGTCGGTGTACGTAAACTGCAATGGTTGCATTCTACTTCCTCTCCTCCAACTTGGAAATCTCTGTTGCAAAATCAGAGGTTGCAGAATCATTTCTAGTAACCAAAAAAACTCTCAATTGCACATTTGGGAGCAGATGCTTACAATTGGTTATTCACAGTAAAGAAATATTGCATTGATTCTTGTATTGTAAATGGAAGCAAGCTCAAACACTGCCTCCCAGCTTTTGTGAAAGTCACCATTAGACACTAGTTGCAGTAAAGCAAAGAAAAGTCAAATAAAAGGCTCCAAACAAAGTAAACCCTCCTGGGAGGATTAATTTCAAGAGTAATCCCGCTTAGGAGGGTTGAAAATAAGATTTGAGTGACTGCTATGTTCTCACATTTAGATGGTGATTCAATGTTTGATACAAATTCTTGAACTACAAAAACTAAATGGGATTTTCATGGATTTGTAACAAGACTCCTTCAAAAGTATCACCTTAACTCTTTGTATGGAGAAATTAAAATTAACTCTTCCAATCAAATCTCTTTTCTCACCAAATTTATGTATAGGCAGCATCCTTATGAAATCCTTAATTTTGTTTATGTTATGAGGTAAAGTAAGCAATTACAAGGAGGCGCTATTTTGTGAGCGTAACTTTGTGAGCCGTGAGCCGTGAGCATGGATTTTGTGAGCGGTGAAAAAAGTTCAGCTGAAAATCTTTGAATTTTTTGCAAAAAAATCAGGAACTTTAAGGAAAGGAGTCACTAAAATTTTGCAATTTGAGATCTAAAATTTGAATACCCTAAGATTGTGTAAGTATAGAGCCTATGACCATGGGAGGAAATCAGGGTATTTTTCAAAGTGGAAGAAGTCCGGTACATGGTTCTACCTACAATTGATGATAAGGGTAATAATAAAGGTGTTTGGAGAATCCACTACATATAAGGAATTGGGCAACTGTATTGCAAAACTCAAATTCTAATTTGGACTAAGGGAATGAGTGTCAATTTAAAGGACACAGTTGTAAATGAGCTTCAAAATACGGAACTAGTGCATACCAAATGACATTGAAATATTGCATGTTTTTAGAATAGCGACCATTTGTTAGGAACACCTTCTGTTTTCTTTACTTTTGACTTTAGAATATTTTTTACTTTAGATTTCTTGCACTTTAGATCATAGTATATATAGAAGTCAAGGCTGAAGTGTTATTCATACTCAACAACACATCTCTTGGAACCATTGCTCACCTTCTTTGATATTTATTCCTCATCTTTGAATCTGAATCCATTTCTAATTCTTATCAATTACCTTTATATTTCTATGTTTGTGACACCATTATCAAAAGCATTAATTGAAAAATTCATTTGGTTAATTGCTTTACATATTTAATAAATGATAATGCCCAAACTTGCAGTACTACACACAATCCACATTATAATATTGGATATCATTCAGTGTTTAGACAATAAAATGGTCCAAATATTGACATAAAGAAACAAGACATATTAGATTGCAAAGCAAAAGTTACAAGTTGCTCAACTTTGAATTGTAATACAAAAAGAGAGTAATATATTAAAAAATAGAGTACCAGATATGGTCGGTCATTGTTATTAAAATAATGCTCAATAGCAATATAGTGACAAGCCCAAATCATAAATATTACCAGCCATAGACCAATTTATTTAGGACGGAGAATTGCTAAACTTGAATATAAAAAACTGTGCATAATTTTGGACCTCTAGGCCACGGCTTTTGTGCCAAAGGATGAACCAAAGCAAAAGAACATGGACCAAAATAAAACCAAGGCCGCTCTTTGGTGCCAAAAGATCAACCGACAGTTGAAAAACATGAATATAAAATAACTTGGTGGCAAGGCTTTGGTGCCAAAAGATCAACCAACAGTTGAAAAACATGAATATAAAATAACTTGGTGGCAGGGCTTTGGTGCCAAAGGCCTAGTCCTAGCCTCCTAGGTAGAAGAACATGAATTAGAAAAAAAAATTATGCCTTTTTATTAGAGAAAGACTTGTGCAATTAAATTTAGGAAAAATTTCATGGATACCTTGAAGTTTGCAATATTTTCATAGATACCCCTGCATATAAATTTAAGGGAAAATTTCATGGATACCCCTAAATTTGCAATATTTTTGTAGATATCCTTGCTTTTCAAAAATTTCACAAATACTTTTGGACCAAAAATTTTAGGGGTTTGTTTTGTTGTGCGTGCCGTTTCCCTTCTCACTTTGTGCACATACTATTTCTTCCTTGTTATGCATGCGCACAAAGAAGAAGGGAAGTGGCATTGGCACAACAAAACAAATGCCTAAAATTTCTGGTCCAAGGATATTTGTGAAAATTCTGAAAAAGCAAAAGTATCTATGAAAATGCTGCAAATTTAGGAGTATCCATGAAATTTTCCCTTAAATTTAAAAGCAGATGTTTCTTCTTTTACTTGGGAATCATCTTTTAACCATTTTTAAACGTGATTAGACAAATCAAGCATAACTTTCACTATTCAACTGGTTCTCCTTCTAGTGCTAGAATTACTTTATCTTTTTCTAATAGTGATGTTCGTACAACATTACAAGGTCTCATTCTTTTAGGAGCTTGATGATCAGTTTCGGGAGCAGTATTGCCCCGGTCCTAAGCTTAGTACCTGCAAATATGGACACGCTTCACGATTAGCATCGACAAGTTTAGGGTTCAGAGAGCTCACCTCTTAAGATCCGCAAGCCATAGTTGGAGAATTATGGTACTGCAGTCGTCTTTATGCTTTTTCTTATGGCGCGACTGCTAGGTCGTGGTTGCAGTAGGGGTCGTAGTGGAGTTCGGACTGCGTTCGCAAGTGCTTGATCATTAGCCTGATACTGCGGCTTCGGCACCGAAGGCTCTTTCCAGCGGGCTGCCGGTTTAGCGCTCTGCTGATCATTGACTCGCCGGTATTGTGCTGTGTACTGATCATTGACTTGACGACCGAGAGTTGGAGGCGCGTAATTTGCAAAAAAATTTGCAGTTGCGGATTGAGTGCAGGATTGCATGGTCTTTGATACGGTTGGCGTTCGGTTCGTGACTTCAACATCGAAGATGCCTTCCGGAACCTGGCCTCTAGGTTCAATGTTTTCTGCTCACAGATTGGAGCTTTGGCACCGAGGTCCTTGAACTGGCGGCTAGTGCAGTGACAGATTTATGTAGATTATAGTAAGGAAATCTGCTTGCTTTGCTGGTGCGCTTGGATTTTTGTTTTACAAAGCTACTGGCAATCTCTAGTTTTTGAGATTCAGAACAGGGGAAGGACTCCCTCGAAGAAGTTGGGCTTGCTTTTTTTAATTTTATGTTGGAAGCAAGTTCATAAACCTCCTTGATTTCCACTTTATCAACCGATCTTTGGCACCAAATCTTTGTCACGCATGGCACATTCTTGAGTTGTAGCAACTTCTAATAGTTTAGTGTGATTTCTCACCTCTCCCATAGATAGAGGGTCTCATTATTGATCTCATCATTGTGAGGCGGGGTGTTTTCCATGTTTTTGAGTTGATGAAGAGGCCTTGAATTGTGTTTGATTGATGCATTTTTTGAAGAAAGGAGAAGCTTTGGTACCGAAAGTAGAACTTAGCCGACTAAATGCATTGCCCAATAATGGAGTGTTTAGAAATTTGATTTGACTTCTTCAGTTATATTTGCACTCCCATTTCTAGGGTTCTCATAAATATCATGATCTTCACTAGAAAAGGCTACTTTTTATTGATGAACATTGAAAAAATACTGTAGGTTAGGAGCACCCATAAGCGTGGAAATAAGGGTTTTGGTGTAGGTAAAATAATTGATTAACTTTGAAAAAAATACTGTAAGTTAGGAAGTGGAAACCAAAAATATTGGCATCAATTTCAAGGTTTCAAATGTAAGCATTTGTTTGCAAAGATTTTTCAAAGTCCAAAATAAATTAAATTGTACAGTCGTGTGTAAGAGATGCTAAAAATAAGGTTTGTTGGTTCTTAAATAGTGAGATGGGTACTCAAAACCGTCATGCAAGTCACCCACAACCATCACTTTGTCACCCATAATTACCACTTAAGTAGTACCAATAAATATTAGCTTTTCTCTTTGTTAGTCATTGACAACTCTTTGTTGATCATTGACTTTGTTAGTGACGCCCATGGGTGCACCTACCTTAAGGTAAGAGCACCCATAAGCGTCAATTTAAGGGTTTTTGGGTAGGGAAATCAATTGATGAACTTGGAAAATAATATTGTCGAGTTAGGAAGAGGCATCAATTTTAAAGTTCCAATTGCAAGCATTTTTTTGCAAGGATTTTGCAAAGTCCAAAGTAAATTAAATTGTAAAGCCATGTGTAAGAGATGCTAAAAAACAATGGTTATTGGTTCTTAAATAGTGAGATGGGACACTCGAATTTATCATGTTTACTTAGTCACCCAAAACCACCACTTTGTTACCCATGACCATCACTTCATCACCATAACCATCACTTTGTAGCTCACAACCATTTGTTTTTTCATTTATTAGTCCCTGCCATTGTCAGTGACGCCCATGGGGACACAATGCTTATGGGTGCTACTACCTTTAGCTAAGGTAAGTACACCCAAAAGTGAAAAAGAGGGTTAGCTTTTAATTTTGATAAATCTCATGTTACCAATAACAAAACACAATATGGGATATTTCTCCCATACTCTTTTCTCTCTTGAGACTTCATTCTATATACTTTGCATTAAAACTGACATAAATATTTCTTCCATATAAGTCTTGTAAACCCATTTACCAAGGTAAATGAATGCTTTAACACATTTTGAATGTTTGTGTTATCTTTTGTTGGACGTTTCTAGTTCAAATTAGTTACACTTCCAACTTACGTTATTGTAACAACTCATGAACCTCACCTGCAAGCAAGCATAAATGCTACAAAATAATTGAAATTGCAAAGATCCAAAATTTCACCGGCAAGCACTAAGAAAGTGCAAAGATCCACAACCTAACTGCCTAACTGCCAAGTACAATTGCTAGGGTTTTGCAAGTCATTGCAAGAGAGACAAAGCCTCACCGGCAACCTAAGCGCCCAACATCAGTTACAAATTATTTTTTGACAACAAGTAAACCGGTCAGTCAGCGATTGTACAGACAGGTCGCCAAAGTGAGTTTTTTTATTGATTGTAGACTCTTTTCTCTTTGAGACTTCATTCTTTAAACTTTGCATTAAAACTGACATATTATGTAAAATTAGTATAACTTCAATGACCTGAGAAAAGATTCTATAAAGTATCCAAAAGAAAAATATCTATGAAGTATCCAAAAGAAAACGATATATGGAATATCCAAAAGAAAACTATATATGGAGTATCCAAAGAAAAAGATCTATAAAGTATCCAAAAGAAGAAAAAGATGTTTAAAATAGGGAATTGATATATGCACACAGGAGGTTGATATTTGCACACTCCTCTAGGGTAAGTTTTAAATTTTAACCATCAAAAAGTTGAATTTGAGAATTTTGAATTCAGATTTGGACTTAGAGACCATGATTCAGTCGAGAACCACAAAAAAAGTTGCAATTTAACAACACCCAATGAAAAGGTTTATATTTTTTTACGAACAAAAGTAAAAGTAACATTTTTCCCCCTAGCTAAACTTTTTCGTTAGGTGTTGTTGAATTGCAACTTTTTTTTATGGTTCTAGACTAAATCATGGTCTCTAAGTCCAAATCTGAATTCAAAATTCTGAAATTCAGCTTTGTGATGGTAGAAATCTAGAATTTACCCAAGGGGGGTGTGCAAATATCAACCCCTGGTGTGCATATATCAATTTTCTTAACCCCTAAAGGACCATTGTCCCTTTGGGGGACAAATGGGATTTTGGGCATGTACTTATGGCTAAACTACTTTGTATGATTTTCTGAAACTTTTATTAAGGGTGAGGAATTCAAAGATCTACTTGTGAATGTAATTTTTTCTTCATTTTGACATTTATTGAAGAAGTTAAAAATGAATTTCTGGAAAAAGTTGCTCCCCGGGCAGCCAAAAACTTCTTCAAATTTTTTATTTTTTTCAAAAAAATATATGAAATAGGTTCTTTAGACTTATATAGATGCGGGGAGCTTTGAATCATTCAATTTTGATAGATGAGATGAAAGTTATGAGAAGTTTTAGTTTGTTGCTAGGGTGGGAGGCATAATCTTGTCGATACAACGAGTAGTATACTAATTCCCAATAATACAAGTAGGTATAGAGGAAGTGGATAAAATTGGATTGAATCAATGATGTGTCCATGTTCATCTACAAAATTTACTAATATTAATTACTTTCATCCAAAATTTGACAAACTTGGTGTTTGTTTGGAGAGGAATTTGACAATTTCATCCACTTTTTCACCCAGTTTTCTTAGATGTTAGAGATAAGATTTAGGCAAAAATGTAGAACCTTGTTCCAAGTAGCCAAGAAATGAGTCAAGAGATAACATTCCAAGATAAGGCAACCCAATCCCTAAGACAAGCTAATTGTAGTAATTAGTGTAGTTAAGTTTCAATCAGCAAAATGCTTCTCCAATGGTGTGCTTCTAAAGTCATAGTTAAAAAATATTTTTACCTTTACAAAATAAGAATCTCATGTTAACCAATTGTAAAAAAGTTCTAATTTCAAAAACCCAAAATTAGAAGAGCATAAATATGCCATAGAGAAGTTGGAAGTTTTTTTTTATTATTCTCAATTGTATCTGATCGATTTGAACAAGGCTTGCATCAAAGTAGTAGAGCTAGCTTACTGTTTTTTTTTTTTTTAAATTTTGAGTTTGATATTGGTGACAAAGATGAAGCTCTCCGACATATTGTTTGGTGCAATTCTAGCTATGGTGGTGGCAGTAGTCTCCAATACTGGTAAGTTGAATCTAGACATGTCTCTCTTTTAGCTTGGTGTACAAAAAAATCGATACCAGTTTGTCTAATCTAATATTATTGCCATGATTTGTGAACACTCAGGTGCTGTGGATGCGGCGGAAGCTTTGTACGTGCTGGGCGATTCTTACATGGATACTGGAAATGAATGGGTGATGAAATCTCCGTATGGAAGCACTTGGCCTAAAGTCCTTGACAATCGATACTCTGATGGTCGCAATCAAGCCGACTACTTTGGTAAGTGCCTTGCTTTTGTTTTGCTTTGCAGTGGCGTCTTGAACTAGTGGACTTGCCCCTAAAAATGATTGCGGTTTTTAATCTAATCTGTATTTCTTGCTTGAACCCAAAATTAGAGCTCAGCATAGCAGCATTGATGAGGGACTTAAAATTCACTCAATTTCTCAAGCTCATAATTTGAGTCATCTAGTTTAATTAAAACGGAGATGCAATGATTGTAGGAAATCCCATGCCAAAGCAATATTTAGGGTTAAATTACTAAGAGGAGAGTAATTCCCAGCTTATTTCTCCGATTTGATATTAATTTATATTTTGGTCAGATGATATTTTTTTGAATAGAGTTTCCACAAAATTGGAACAAAATTGTAAAATCTAAGCTAAAGAAGAGGAAGAGGAAGTTTTTAGGTACGTGGAGATTGGTCTCAAGAGGAGGTGGAACTACGCAAGCTATGCACGATCTAGACTCATTTGTATGTGTTGGAAACAAATTTTCTTAGTATTAGGCAAATTGGGAAAAATAGAATATCCTGAGACTAATCACTTTTTTGTCATTATGTACATTTCAACATATTACAAAAAACAAGCGTGCACTTTCTTGTGCTATAGTGAGGTCTTAATGATTGCCTCCAAGAACTTCAGATTATTACAACTTTGAGCTATAGTTGTCTACATTTACTGTAGTAGGATTAAAGTGGAGTACAAAATAGTCCTTTCATTATTCCCAATTTACCTAATATGGTGTTAAAAAAGTTGGTTCAGTTTTAGTATATTAATCTTGATTGCTTGATGACTGCAGCGGAGCTGTTTGGATTGCCCTCCCCAACGCCATTTAGGCTCCTCCAGAACAATTCAATACCTTTGAAAGGTGTCAACTTTGCCCATTCCGGCGCGGGTGTCACATACGCTTGGGGAATCCCCACTTTGGATCAACAAGTGGATGACATGGAAGCGGTGACGAAAGGCAAATTTGGCAAGGCGCATTTCCGGAAGTCTGTTGCTGTGCTCAACATTGGAGTCAATGACTACGACACTCGCAACTTGAAAACACCTTTTCAGGTACTCCAAATCCTACATGTCCATTGAGTAGCTTTTTCACAGTGCTCTTGACAATCTTGAGTATTGCAATTTTCAAAGCCTACCTAGTTTTGGGTGCAATATGTTGACCATGGTTGTCATATTGGATAGCTTGTTTGTCCGATTACCTATATAATTGTCCAAAAGTGCCCAATTGAGTTTAGTAGTCAACTCATAGCTAACTTCAAAAAATAATAAAAAATGATAGAGAAATATTTACTTTGTACATGCTGGTGGCACTCATTGAGTCATTATTGCAAACATGAAGTCAAAACATGGATTTAAATCCATATCACGCAGTAAAAATGAAAAATAGTAATTTGGTTATTCTTTGGTCAAAAATCCAAAAACGCCTTAAAAAACAAGAGATGAAGAACATGTTTGTGCCATTTTGTGCATCTGTTTATATTGTCCAATAGCCAAATCTTGCCCAAAGTAACAACCATGATGTTGATGTCGGGTTGTGTGGATGTTTTGAAGGAAACATGGACTACAAAAGAATTGGCGACGTTTGTGACGACGGTGGTGGACGGGATTGCGATGGCAATTGTGCGCCTGCACGCATTTGGAGTTCGCCACATCGTTGTCACCAACGTGCCGATGATGGCGTGCATTCCGCTCTGCACTCATGAGCTGGCATTTACAGCTTGCAGCACCAATTCTTCCATTGTGAATCAGACTGAGCTCCACAACTCGCTGCTACAAAAACGTGTGCAGGGCTTGAACCAGCAGCTGCGCGGGGTACACATTGTCATCGCTGACCAAACCAAAGCTTTCCAAGAGTTGTTCACAAACGGAGCTAAATACGGTACTTGCCATACGAATCCTCTAGCTCAATTAATGCAATATTTATTAACTTGGGGAAAAAACATAAATTTGGGGTTTTTGGATTTTATGTTTTTAAGAGATTTTTGGTAATTTAGAGTGCATTTTATTATGATTTCTTCAAGACCTTACATCAATGATAAATTATCTTGAAGGAATTAACAAACAATCCATTTTAAATCACCAAAACATTCTCGCAAATGTAAAATTTAGTATCTCCAAAATTGGTTTTGGGAAGGTTTTTTTCCCAAATTAATGAATATAGTTTTAATTGTGCAATTTCATAGTTACTAATATGATAGTGTTGTTGGGTTCTAGTGTAAATGAAGAAATTTCATGACTAGCATTGAATTTGAACAGTTGGGTGAGTAGTTTGGTGCTTTACGGGGTTAAAATCTCATGATTCCTTGAAGTAATTTTGCTTTTGGTTTGATAGTGCTAGTGGTGATTTGGGATTGGTTTTGTTGTGGTGCATTCAGGTTTTGTGAAACCATTGGTACCTTGTTGCCATGGAAATGGTACAAATTTGTACGATGTAGTATGTGGAAATATCGACAATGAAGGAAGACCCCTTTACAAAGAGTGCAAGGATCCAAGCAAGGCCGTGCTTTTTGACACCATACATCCCACTCAAGCTGCCTGGAAGACAATCATCAACTTATATGCTTACGTTCCAGGGTTCACTTTAGAAGGCCCCAAACTTCATACTTGGATTCGAAAGTACAATGTTTGATGAAGCACTCAAATGAGATTTAAGATCCCTGCAAATTGCCTTCGCAGTCTAGCAACATTATCAAATGCTTCATTCAATAATATATCATTGAACTAGATTTAAGATCTTGTCACTTAATTTTGATGTTATGCCTAGAAGCATGCCCTCACACAATTTGATAACACACATAATTATTCCTTTTCAATTCAGCAACAGTGGAATGACAATATTTGAGCATGTAGCCTCCCATTTTTTACTAACAAAAACCTTGAATCCTTACAACCTTTGCAGATAGTATTTAAGTTTCATTCTTGCTTTGGCATCACTATAAGTGCAAGTTTTGTATGTGCGACTAAAAAAGTAAAGTAAATATCATCAATATCCAACTACAAATTTGTTTTGTAACTGCTCGCACGACCTGGAAAGTTTTTGAACACGTGAACGTCAAAAGAAACACGTTCCCAAGCGCGTGCCCTACGTACACAACGACTACAAGTGTGAACACAACTTTCATAAACAAAATATCGAAGCAGAATTAGGGCTTTCTTCAATATCTTCCTGCTCTGCGGTTCTCGTCGGTGGTGCTTCAGAGCGGGATGCTCATCAATTCCTTCGTATGTTTCTCCACTTCCACCGACACCGCATTGATTTTCGCTACTCTAGATTCAATCCTTTGAAAAACTTCGTTTCCAACAACACAAACGCCATCGAAAACAGTGAACAACACTTCTTTTATTATTCTTCTTAGCCAAAATAGGTGAATTAGGTTTTCTCTTCTTCCGAACTTCATTGAATTTTGTTCTGTCGATCGTGTGAGAGAGAGCGGAATAAAAGAAAAACATGTCTTTTCAGACGGATGAACGCGAGTGTCATTGCATTGGATTTCACAGCTGGAGATTTGGAGAAAACCGGCGTGAATCACGAGGCAGGAGGATCACCGAATTGGTTTGAGGTTTAAATTTTGTATTTTTGGAGACGAGGACGAGGACGAGGACGAGGACGAGGACGAGGACGAGGACGAGGTCACCGGATGATGGCGCTGTTCGGGATTCAGTGCTTGTACGTGACGGAGGATCGTGTGAAGGAATGGAAAACCACGAACTCCGCGCGCAAGCTCAAGGGCGTCATGTCTTCGGCTCGCTTTGTGTTCGAGCTCTGCCAAACTCTGGTAAGCCTAATTCGTTGTTTTGATTATAAAAAGTTAGTTGGATTTTGCTGAGGTATTACACCTTTGTTTTTAAGGTTCTGGATAAAATCTGGTAAGCCTAATTCGTTGTTTTTATTATAAAAAGTTCGTTGCATTTTGCTGAGGTATTAGACCTTTGTTTTTTAAGGTTCTGGAATCAGTGAACTAGCTAAGGTTTAATACTTGATCCTTGTAAAGTATGAATAATCAGTAGAGATTCATGTTGCTTGATAGGTTTAATCAATAAATGCAAATTTTAGTCGCTATTTTAGTTTCTTTTGAGTTTCTCCAATTTAAATTGATAGTCTGGTTGCCACTCCAGTGATTTTAATCTGGTCTCAAAAGGCAGAAAGGTAAGGAATAGCTTGATTAACGTCTACGTGCTCAAAGGAGCCGCTTCCATATCTGTAGGAGTTGATTGAATTATTAAGGATTAGGGATGATGACAAAAAATACCGATGGGAATTGAATCATTTAGGAAGCTTTAGGGAAGCTGACGAAATATATCAATTAAAACCCTAAACCGTACCGTACATTGTTGAGTGATTGGAATAGGTTTTGAAACAAGAGTAGGACTTTCTGGTTTTAGCTTGGGCAATTAGGTTTTAAGAGCCATGGCGTAGAAATGATGATGCGAGTTAGTTGAAGGATAGCCCTATCATTGTGTATGGTTGGATTGTTTATTACTCCATTGTGGTTTGAGCATATTTGTTATGTTGGTTCAACAGGTGAAAATGAGAATGAGACTTCTTTGTGGGAGTTCCGGAAAAGTTTTAATTGAATCTGAGATGTCCTTTTGCAGGTGCTGGGGGAGCTACCACTGACAAAATGTCGAGTGGCACTGGATGCTGTGAACCTTGCGGAGCCTGCAGTGAAGGATGGAACAGCGTCTCTTTTAGCAGATACGATTGCTCATTTAGGTCAAGAGGTTCGTTTTCTTGACTCTCTTTGTTTGAATTATGTATAGCTTAGGCATCCGGGTCAAGGACATATTTAGATCCAAGATATGGACAATGTATTGGAAAAGAGGGTTGAAAATTTGTGCTAGGTTGCTTGATTACTTATTTAGCTGCGTATTTCTGATCTGGTGATGAGTATTTGTCAATGGTATTTAACGTGTTTTGTCGTGAGAACATGCTAAGGGGGATTGAAGGAATTCATGAACTTGCCCAATATTATTAAGATTTGTTTATCTCCCTTTAGATGCTGTGTTTTAATCCTCACGGTTCCAATCCGAAAACCTGAATTTGTTTTGTCTCGTCCTTTTTTTTGTAAAATGATTGAAATTTGATGTTTTGTTTGGTGGTGGCTGGCAGCTCACAGTTCCTGGAGAATTCCGAAATCGCCTCGTAGAACTTGTAAGAAATATTTTACAACTGGAATACTACACTTGGTGACATAGCTTGTGCAATGTTACGTTTCAACACCGTTTTCTTGCTGTTAGTTTTTGTTCGCACTCGATGAGTATCGTGATTCTACCTGTTTTTTTGAAGATTTGTTGCTGCTTTTCATGCACAGGCAAAGTGGCTGGTGGATTCTGGTTTGATACCTGCCAGGTTGCTACAAGAACGATGTGAGGTGCGTTGAGTTTTTCCTGACGATGCTATTCTATGAGCAGCAGGGGGACTCTCTCGATCTCACGCTAAATCTATGATGTGATTGTTAAAGGTATATAAGAGAAATCAAAGATCTATTTATTTTTGCCTTTGCTTTTCACTTGTCTGCGTATTGTACCTTGACATGAGGGTCGTATGACTGTCAATGCATCAGGCGGAGTTCTTATGGGAAGCTGAGATGATTAAGATCAAAGCCCCGGACTTGAAATCTAAAGAGGTGCGCTTCTCTTTTTTGTCATACGTTTCTTTTCTGCTCGTGTTAGTGCAGAAGTATCTGGGTGCAATTTTCGAGTGTATTTATTTTAGTAGTTCACCCACGAGTAAAATCTGGCGTTTAAAATTTGAGAACGTATACTGTTTTCGAAACGTCGTCACAACTTGCTTGTTGTGAAAACCGTGTACTTCATGTCATGCACCACACTCCTCACAACTTAAGAGCTTTCCTTTCATAGGCTTACGTATGTACTCGCAATGATGGAGAAATACTTTATTATTGAATTTTGTGATGTTGTGTTGCTTTTTATTGTTGTTGATGTTTTCAGTTTTGCTACAGGTCAGGGTTAATACAAGACTGCTGTATCAGCAAACAAAATTCAATCTTTTGCGGGAGGAAAGTGAAGGCTATGCCAAACTGGTACTTATTTCACCTGTGCTGTGATGTTATGCTTGCATTTATTGTTGGGGTGTCCAAAGCATTTAGTTTTGTTTTTTCTGAGTTTCTTCATCACTGGCCCCTCAACTATTACTAACTTAAAGAGAAATTATTGGGAAAGGTTTTGGATACCGATATTGGTGTAAATCAGTGCCCAATGAAACAGTCGGTGCATAAATTTATTTTAAAGTTGAAGGTATGACGAGCAGTTTGATTTTGGATTTTGTAGTTGACATTGCTTAGCCAACGAGGTCTTGATGGACTAACGCACGAGAAGGCTCCAGCAATCATCAGCGCAATTAAGGTTCACTCTTTACTTTCTTGTTTTAGCCCTTGATAGTTCAATATCCTATTGGAAAGCAACAGATGTGAAGATACTATACCTGATGACTATAATTGTTGGATCTTGACTTTGCTCAAATGTTGAAACTTCTAGTGTTTGGAGCTTCAATAGATTTTGTGATTGTCTGTGAAGTGGTTGACAAAATGAAATATTTAACGATGACTAAATGTGGTTGCATTGTTTATGCAGTCTTTGATCGGCCACTTCGATTTGGACCCAAATCGAGTTTTTGATATTGTAAGCTTGACGATCTACCTAATTCAAAATTTTATTGTTTTCGGAATGCTTTAAATTATATATTGAAGTTCCAATGTAAATGATATTGCTGTGCATTGGTTCCCCTTAGGTGTAGGGTCCTTGGCGCTTTTGGAAATTCATGTCATCGGCACTTGTTTTGCAACGTTAGTGTCCTTGCAATCTCTTAGAAGGCATTCAATTCTCTGAATGAACTCTTCGTGAATACTTTCTAAAGCAAGGTCATTTAGCTGTTTGACGGTTTTCGTGATTTTGAGCTTTATGCGATTCTTCTTTGTTGCATTTGACCACTATGACTGTATCTGGTGAGCTTTTTTACCTATTATGATTCGTAACGCAGGTTTTAGAGTGTTTCGAACTACAGCCCGAAAATAGTACTTTTTTGGAGCTAATACCTCTCTTCCCCAAGGTATCCACTAGAGCACTCCCTCCTTTGTGCATATTCCATGTATTCGCAAATTCTTTGCAGCAGTGACATAGCTCAATTGAAATCTGGTTACATGATTCATTTAGACCTTATTATACATCGTTTATATGCTGTAGCTGCCCTTGAGAAATAATTCCAACCTCTTAGTCCTGATTCTCGGCCAATTTGTGAATGACGATTCATACTGTTAAGACTGCATTCTTATGACGTTTGAACATGTTTCTTGGAGAGTTATTTGTTTGTGGTGATCTGTTGGGGACATGCTAAGTAGAAAGCTTGCTTGTGATTTCTTCATATCCTTGTGCAACAGCTTAATTATGTGTATGATGTTGACTTTGTGACAGACACACACGACGCATATTCTTGGGTTTAAGTTCCAATTTTACCAACGGCCAGATGTTGAAGATCCAGCACCTAGTTTCTTGTACAGATTAGCAGCATCACTAATTAAAGCAAATTGCATCGATCTAGACAGCATGTATGACCCTGTTACTAGTTATCTCTTACACGAGCATATTGGCTCTTTGCCCTCTCTGTTTACTTTTTTCTGTGAACCAAGTTCTGTTGAGATAGTGTGAAGTGATAGAAATATACGATGATATTTGGTGCGCTCCTTGAATGCTAACTGCTGTATTAGGTTGAAATTTAGGCATTACAGTTTCCGAAAGAAGGGTTTGCTGCTATGCAATTTCAATGGAACGATTTTGTGCTTTGGCAATTGCATATGTCTTTGGGTGAATTATGCATGAATCATGTATGTTTTAATGGTGGTCTTGTTTGGTATATAGACTAGCACACATGACACCGAAGGATGAGGACGCACTACTTCAATTTGAGGAGATTACAAAGCGACGCATGGAGGAGGTATAGTCAATTTCGAAGTGCTTGATTCGCTAGAGAAACTTAAGGACTACTCCCTTCACCGATGCATACACGGTTCTGTTTAAGGTTCTTTACGTTGTATTGATGAAAGTTAATTTTAATTTTGGTCTCTTGTTTTGAGTATATCCTGGTGGCTTTTTCTCTGAACTAGCTTGTCAAGTTAAGCTGTCTTAGTAAATATGACAATTCTTGCAGGCCAATAGGATAGGAAAGATCAACCTTGCTGCGACAGGAAAGGATTTGATGGAGGAAGAGAAACCCGGTGATGTTACAATAGATTTATATGCCGCATTGGATATGGAGAGCACTGCTTTGATAGAGCGTTCTGATGAGCTTTTAAACAATCAGAAGCTTGGTCTTCTCACCGGGTTTCTACTTGTGGATGACTGGTGAGTATTGTGTATCTGATTACTCTTCCGTGATTTTAGGGCAGCCTGAGCTGAATCATTAATTAAAGTATTTACGAATAATGATGATGAAGAGCATGTCCAAGTTTGGGATGCGTTTTTGTAATAAATTAGTTTCTGACATGTTTTCATACAGTATAATTCAAGTTTGCAGAAGAAACACGTTTACTGTCTTGTATCTAACTGCCATTTTAGTTCAATATTTATTTAATTTCTAGCTTGTGTATTTGACGTGTAAAATATTAAAGCCTGAAATTCGAATTGGTTTTTAAGCCACTGGTATTTCAAAGCGAGGTTAATTCCCGCACTATTTTATTATTTGTACAGTACTATATATGTTTTGAGTTTGTTGAGTCCATTCAGGATCAATTTCTGACATTCAGTGGTTACGCTGCAGGCCTCATGCACAAGTGCTGTTTGAACGACTTGCTCCTTTGCACCCAGTAGCACATGAACAAATATCTAGTGGCCTGATCAGGTTTGTTCTGTACCTTCTTTGCAACTGCCGTGTTAAATGCGCAAGCCCCGATGTTACGTAAAGAGCTACTTTGGTAGCAGAATAATAATTTGCAACTTACAATGCGTTTTTCTTACCCGTGAGCTTGTGAGATTTTACTCTCTCATCTGCACGGCAATCCCCTGGCACGAAGGATGTTGATTGGTCTTTTCTCTTGGCTATGATATATAGCAGCAAGCTTGCTTAAATACTTAACTGCATTTAGCTGTGTTATCTTGAAGTGACACAGTTTCTGCACATTACATAATTTAGATTTCTGAGTTGGTTGCTACACAAGAATTCTAATAATATGTGCATATTTCCGACGCTTAATAAATATAGTTACCTCGAGTGTATTGTTTAAGAAAAGAGCTGAAATGAGGCCCAACGTGTTGTTTAAGAGATGTATTGTTTTAACGTGAACAGAGCTATTGAGATCGCAATCGGCCCTTACTATTCGTATGTAAGACCGCAGTATCTTTCAAAATTGAGCTTCTCTTCGAATGGGAGGGTCGAAAGGCAACGAGAGAACGCCCCCGAGCTCCCAAAAGAAGTCTTTCGAATGCTTATATGCATTGGCCCTTATCTCCATCGAAATGCTCTTCTCTTGCAAAAGGTTTGCGTGCTCCTATCTCACATTACCATGATCTTTGTAGGTGTTCTGTTGTTTTCATTTATTGGAGTTTGTCAAATGTGATGGTCTCAAAACCCTTACACTCTTAAGGATCTGTTATTGCACATATAAACACGGCATTGAGATTTGCATCCTGTAGATGAAATTCTTGGTAGATATTCTTGTTCTATATTATGCTACGGGATATTACAGGATGTTCCCGTCCCCGTATCTTGTATGCATATCTGAGATGTTTGTAACGTGCAGGTATGCCGTGTATTACAAGGTTATTACCAAGCAGCATTATCAGATGCGGCTCATCCATCTGCAAGTACACAAAGCAACGGACAAGTAGAGAAGCGGAATCCGCGGCAATTGCTGATTGAGGCCCAAAAGCATGTAGAAGATGTCTTAGGGGCTTCGCTGCTGCCATCACTACAGTTATTACCTGCAAATCCAGCAGTTGGGCTTGCCATCTGGGATGTAATGTGCCTACTTCCTTACGAGGTAAATTTTAGAGGATCGTATTTGCATAATGTGTTATATGTGCGCATGGTAAATGTTTGCATTGATGATTATGACCTAATTTGAACTAGAAATCTGTCATCAACTTGTCTTATGCCTTTTGGATTCATTCTGGTGCATTGTTTAGGTGAGATACCGACTGTACGGTGAGTGGGATAAAGAGGACGAGTGTATTCCAATGGTCTTGGCTGCTCGTCAAACGGCAAAGGTATCAGCAATTTGAGCCCTCAATGTTTAATAATTCTCTCCTCTTTGTTTGGACTTTATTCGAATCTGTTTTCTTGCTAGAGTCGGCCTTCATAATTCCAAAAGTTGCGCCCGGTTGAAATGGGACACTTGCGATGTGTGGAGTTGATACACTTTTGGTTGAAGACCAGAATTAGTTGTATGGTGCAAGTGCGTCTTATAGTTGCTGCACAAGTTGTTGCCTTCTGGAGTAAAGTATATTGAAGTGTAGGTTTACTCGGAACTGGTAGTTTATCTTTGATTCTATCTTTGGTTCTTTTGGTTTCAAAAGCTGCGTTGAAATCGTCCATCTCTCTCTGTTTCATTGTCCTCCTAAGACGCAAGTGTTTTGTGCATGGAACAGTTGGATACAAGACGTATATTGAAACGACTTGCAAAAGAGAACCTGAAGCAGTTGGGTCGGATGGTGGCCAAGATTGCCCATGCCAACCCCATGACTGTCCTACGCACAATTGTCCACCAGGTATCTCAGTCAACTTTGTGCTTCTTCTACACACTTCTGACTTTGTTTTTAAACCAGATGTCCAGCACCCATTTCCGCAGATAACCAGCTTTTTCTCCGTCCCCCTAGGCATGCCTCTGTTGCAACGAGTGGAAGAAGCTAGAGAATGAGCTAGAGAATGGCGCAGCATTCATGTTCCAGCAATACCTCTCACTATATCTGCTATTTATAGCTTGAGACCCAGATAAATAGATAGCGTAAAGCCCCAAGCTCATTAGAGCCAGAGATAAAGGAACTGTGAAATTCCCAGGGTTCAACTCTTTGTCAAAATGTCTTCAGTTGTCCGATTTGTGAGTTACGATGTTAGGCTTGATCCAACATAATGCCATAAATTTTGTCTCTCCTATTTCTGCTAATTTTGTAGCAACATATCTTGTCCGGTATATTCTTTGTGCATGGGAGGTGTTAGATCATTGAAATACTTGAAGTGCCAGCTCATTCTCTGGCTTTTCTCTAGGAATTTTCACAATGATGCTTGTGTTATTTGTCATGTGCTCCTTAACGTTTCTGAAATTTTCTGTTTCTGCCTATGTTATGCGGTACAGATTGAGGCTTACAAGGACATGATAGCGCCGGTTGTGGACGCTTTTAAATATCTTACACAAGTATGTACCGGCATTTGTGTCGATGAACACGTTCTCTTACTGCACATGCATTTCATTGTTTTGTAGTGACCTCCTTCTGTGATAGTGGCGCAGGGAACTTATATGAATCTTAAGTAGTTTTGGAGCTTTTTAGAATTCAATCTCCTAATTCTGTGCACATTTGGTTTTGGGTTCAAAAACCCCGAACTTTGGAGTGCCTAGAGTTCTGTTGTCTCATTCACTTACTCTGTAGTGCTTGACATTCTCGTATTAGTTTTTATATTCGTCTGATACTGCAATGACGAGTGTAGTTGGTGAATGTTAGAAACTTATTTGCATTGCTTATTAACTTGTGCAGCTGGAGTATGACGTGTTGGAGTACGTGGTTATCGAGCGGCTGGCACAAAGTGGACGTGACAAACTCAAGGACGACGGACTTAATGTGTCAGATTGGTTGCAGTCACTTGCTTCCTTCTGGGGCCATTTGTAAGTTTTTAAAGGCTTTTTAAAGTCAATTTTGGGAGATCTGCTTTCTTCTGAGTAACCTATCCTGAATTATGTCTCACCGTGTTGACTTCTAACTAACGGATAAGCTCTTCGTTCAGGTAAATACGTTAAATGTGCTTGCTTTAAAAGCTTGAATAATTTTTCTTGTTTCTGCTTGTGCAATTTCTTTAAATTATTTTTTTGTTGTCTTGTAGGTGTAAGAAATATCCTTCGATGGAGTTACGAGGGCTTATTCAGTACCTTGTAAATCAACTTAAACGGGGAGAAGGAATTGAGCTAGTTCTGCTCCAGGTAATGTTAGAATATATTAATTCTGCGTGTTCATGATTTGACAGTTTGGCACAACGAAAGATCAGATTGATTACCCTTTGTTTTCAAGAATGCATTTGGGTGGATTTCTGAGATTCCATTCCTCATCTCATGATGTAATAGTCTGCTTTAAAGTAGATACATGTTTCGTGCAATTATCCGTGAAGTGATGGATAGCAAGTATTGTAGGACACGTAAGCGTATTATAGTGCATTGATAATATGTATTTATAAACGCTTACTTTTTATTGTTATAGTGATTACCGGAGTGTGTTCAGACTTCTTAGGCTCTTTTCTTTTTAAATTTTTGCAGGAACTAATGCAGCAGATGGCTAGTGTGGAGTATACTGAGAATGTTACTGATGACCAATTGGAAGCCTTGGCTGGTGGTGAGGCTTTACGGTATCAAGCGTCTGCGTTTGGTGTTACAAAAAACAACAAGGTAACGCATATATAGCCCAGAGAGTTTTTCCGAGTGCCTACATACCTATTACAGCTCCAGGTTAGGTAAAAGATTCTCGAAGATTTATCAATTTTAATATTTCGTTGTGCAGGCTTTGATGAAGTCCACAAACAGACTCCGTGATTCCTTGCTTTCAAAGGATGATCCCAAGCTGGCTGTACCCTTGCTTCTATTAATTGCCCAGCAGAGATCGTTGTAAGTTTTTTGATTACCCCATATTGTCATATGCTCCTGTTACCCGTGTTTCTCTATTTGGCCATTCCCTTGCGCTATGTAATTTCTGTGACTTTTTGTTTTCCCGCCATACATGCGATTGAAGGTGCCATGATATATCTGTCTTGTTAAATCTAACTGCTGTGCAAAGTTCGCACTACTTTGTATCGTAAAGTAGTCATGACGCTGGTCTTTTTAGCTCAATGTGCTTCCTTTTTGCAGTGTGGTGGTCAATGCAGAGGCTTCCTATATCAAAGTGGTTAGTGAACAGTTTGATAGATGCCACGGCACACTACTTCAGTATGTGGAGTTTCTGTTGAGTGCTGTTACTCCACTTCCCTCTTATGCACAGCTCATTCCGTCTCTCGAGGACCTTGTCCAAAAGTATCATCTGGAGGCTGAGGTATCTGATTTCTCCCCGTTTTACCATGTTCTTTGATTTGTAAAATTTCCTTCTTTTGTACTTAAACAAAAACTGTCGAATCTTGAGGCATGATTTCATTTTCGATGGTTGTGGGAACAGGTGGCATTCCATATTTATAGGCCTATCATGAGACTATTCAAAGCACATAAATCTTCTTCCTTGGGTTGGCCTGCTGATGTGACGAAGGGGAAGGATGACTCAAGCCCATTGTCATCTGAGCTGACATTGGACCTTGGTTCTAATCAGAAGAACGTCAAGTAAGCTCTCTGCACTTGTGATCTTGAGCACTCCCGATGAAAATATACGTGACAATGATAATTGTAAGCTCTTTTGAAGGGTATTTCCTTGGTGTGCTAGATATGATAATTGAAGATTATGTCAGTCTGGTGGCGTATGTAGTAGTGTGATAGATTCAACATTCTTGCTAAATTGTTGCACAATTTGTGGTCTTCTTTGCAGGTGGATTGAGTTGATTGAAGTGATTAAAAATCTACTTCCTAGCAAAGCATGGAACAGCCTCTCTCCTGAACTGTACACCACCTTCTGGGGTTTGACGCATTTGGACGTCTATGTACCACGAAAAAGATACGAAGCAGAAATAGCAAAGCAACGATTAACATTCAAGGCCCTGGAAGAAAATTCTGATAATTCACATGCTGCAATTGCGAAAAGGAAAAAGGACAAAGAAAAAATCCAGGAGGTTCTAGATCGGCTTACATCTGAGTACCAGAAGCAAGAGGCGAATGTTGCAGCGGTACATCAGCGGCTAATACGCGAAAAGGACAGTTGGTTAGTTTCATGTTCTGATTCGCTGAAGATCAACATGGAGTTCCTACAACGGTGTATCTTTCCAAGATGTGTTATGAGTATGATGGACGCTGTTTACTGTGCGAGGTTTGTGACAACCAGCCTTCTTGACAGCAAACTTCATGCATATATTCCATAATAATGATGAGTCCTGAGTAAGTCTTTGGTTAAACTTGTTGAAGTTAAGAATCTAATTATGAAGTTCCTCAATCCTTTAGCGGGTTTGGTATTTAAAATGGAAATGGTTTATGTTAACTTGTATTTCACATGAGTACCGGTATATTAGTTGAGTCTCACTATAATATTTAGGTGTATCCTTTATTCAGGGCACAGACACGGATTATGTTGTCTGTTGTTTTTTATACAACAATCACTTAAGCCATTGATGTTCCAATTTGTGCCAGATTCGTGCAGACTATCCATAGTCTGGGGACTCCGTTTTTCAACACAATCAATCATATTGATGCTCTTATCTGCAAAACATTGTTTCCGATGATCTGTTGCTGCACCGAGTATGAGGCCGGTAGACTAGGCCGGTTCCTTTGCGAGACACTAAAGATGGCCTATCATTGGAAGGTTCTACTCGTCTCCTTTCATATATACAATTTTCGTATTCTTGGGTTTGGGTCGAGAACAATTTTGCAATGCGGAATCACACCCTTTCAGTACACCTCCTAGCGACCGAAGGAGATTATCAACCAACGAGAGCGTAGTATGACAAAATTTGTATCTCACGCGAGTCCATGTGCAAGCAGAGTTCAGAAGACGTTTATGAGAAAGAATGTGGCAATATGCCTGGATTTGCTACCTTTTATCGCGATCCAAATAGCGCACGTGTAACTTTTGAGCAGTACATTCGGGTACGAAATCCTCCCTGTTCAATTTTGAGTTTTTCTCATGTATATTTTTCTGAATTGGGTGTGCCATATTAAGGAATGTAAGTCTCTCCAACAGTCTATCAACTTTAGTTCTGTATTCTGCAACCTTGATTACCACTACTACGGTTTTGTTGCCTTGCTTTCTACCTTAAACTATTACAGTCGTCTTTATCCCACCAGCTAAGACAATGGGTTTGCGGATAACTAGTATTGCATTTATGATGGCATGGCAGTTAGCTTTCTATTTAATGCTGTGGATTTTTTTTGTTTTTGTTTTGAAGGTCCATTGGAAGTGGAATTCGCGGCTGACACGCCTGCTCATCCAATGCCTCGAGTCTGAGGAATATATGGAGATACGTAATGGACTCACTGTGTTAACAAAGATTGCAAGTGTGTATCCCGTGATGAAAAAAAGTGGGGCCAATCTTGAAAGACGGGTATGGTTCCTTGACCTTATAATTTGAAAGCCAGTTTGTGCATGCATGATGAAGCTGAAATATGGCACTTGTTTGAATGTTGCAGCTTTTGTGTCGACTTTGTATTTCAAATGTCCACAGTTATTATGTTTTTTGTTGTTTGGAGGATAATTCGCTTTTGGGTTTCATGTTGGTATGTACGCTGCAGATTATTACCTTGAAGTTGAGGCATGTAGTGCTGATTGTTTTGAATGATCAAGTCAGTATGACAACTAACGATGAAGGGAGGGTTGAAATGCATTGTTTAGGTCCTGAAGATCAAAGGAGATGAACGGGAAGATCTCAAGGTATTGGCTACCGGGGTTGCGGCCGCTCTCGCTTCACGCAAGGTTCTTCTTCTGCCGATCACGCCCCTGGACACTGGTGTTGTTTCCAATCTTGAATTTGGCTTGATGTCATTATACGTATAATGATTCAACTGGCTCGAAATACTCGAGTCGTAACATATTCTAGTTTTCGATTTTGCCATATATATGGTGTTTTACAGTTTGCTTAGTTTTCACTTTGGCCATGAGTTATGATGTAATCAGGATGAGTACCTTATTCAGTTAATTTGTATTTGTTATTGACAGAGTGCTTGGCTTCCTGAAGAGGAGTTCACGATGGGATATGTCGAGCTCAAACTAGTGCCCACAAAAGTTGCTGTTCCACCAGCCTCATCCCCCATACTTTCCTCTGCAGTTTCCACCGAGGTGACAGCCCATCCATCTAAAGAGGCAGATGATCATGAACCGGAGACTGTGAAACCTGTTTCTAAAGTAGAAGTGCCTTCAACTGTGCCCCCAAAGGTGGATAGTAAAGGCATTGCACTCTCAGCGAAGGCTCCAGCTTTTGTCCCTATCGTAAAGACCACTGAGAAATCAGTTTCTTATGATATAGCACCCCATCCTCCCTCCAACCGTACTTCTGCTCTGCCCTCAACTAGAACTGCAACGGATGCTCGTGGAGGACAAGCACACCTGGGTGCCTTTGCTGTGAAAGGAGAAGATGGTGTCACTACAAAGCCATCAATTATTGAATCTGAGGTATAATTTCTGTCACCTATTTGCATTGCGAGAGTATAAAGATTTACCCGAAACAGATGTGGAATTGAATAATCTGTTTCAATGATTACCCTGGCATAGAGTTAGCCCTCTCTCCTTTTTCATTTCAAGTTCTTTACAGAAGTCGTTAGCTCTTTACCTTTTACTGCTATTAACATCGATGTCTTAATTCAGGGTGGGAGACCTAGTGCTCGAAGACCATCTTTGAGTGCTGCGCAAGGGAACAACTCTTTCAAGTGAGTCACTTAGAAACCATCAACATACTGTGTCGTTATGCTCAATGCAGATATTATACATTGTTGCAATAAGCTTTGTAAATTATGGACCTTACGTGATTTCTTATGCATAGGGAGGAGATTGTAACGACCCGAGCAACAACAGTTACCTCTCCAGGGAAGCCTGAGCGGGAGGGTCGTCCCGAGAATCCACGTTCCCGCAACTTGCCATCATCGGGATTTACTGGCAATGGTAGTGCAGGTGGTACTCTGGCTGCTTCAGTGAAGGCTCAAGCGGTTAGAGGTGGGGAAAGAGGTAATAACCAAGATGGTGGATCCCGACGCGACTTGAAAAATGAAAGTAATAGCAAAGTGACCGAGGCTGAACCAAAATCAGCAGGGAGAGAGCAGAAAAAAGCAGAAACAAACGACGCGTATGTCAAGGGGCCTGCATCCCGATCTCCAATTCAAAGAGAAGACTCGGGTGCTCTGAGACAGGGAGAGGAGTTGGTCAGAGAGAGGCAAACCAAGAGGTTTGTAAGTCATGAGGATGTTGAACGGGGACAACAAAAACGAAGAAAGGGACCGCATGCCACTGTTGAGAAGAACATAGAAGCTGGAGAACTTGTGCGTTCGTCGGAGAGGGATCGGTTTCAGGATCAGCGAATGGCAGATTCCCGAACTGGGCATGACGTATTCGAGAAGGGGCCACACGAGAGGCCACGTGACAGAGCTAATGTACGAGGGGCAGAAAGAGCTGTAGAGCGTGAATCTCGACCCAATGACCGTATGCAGGATAGGCTAGATAGAGACCGAGGAGATGACTACCCCAGCGACCGCCACAGGGACAGGTCCATCGAGAATTTTGGACGGGAGAGGGAGAGGTCTTCAGACAGGGCTCCTGACCGCTTGTTTGAACGAGGGAGTGAACGAGTAAGGGAGGATTGGACCAAAGAGGAACGAGTCAGACAAAGATACATCGACCTACCAGTGGAGCAACCCCATCCTGATGACCGCTTCCCAATGCAGAATCAGCCTCAGAATCTGCCCCCTCCTCCACCTGTTCCTCCCAATGTAGTTCCTCGCACTGTGGGTGTCAGCAGGATGAGAGTGGAGGAGGCATTGGAGGGTCGACCCGTTCGGAATGTTCAAAGGCTGTCCTCACCACGGCCTCATGACAAGCTGGACAAGAGGCGGACCGATGATGGTGGTGGGAGTGTGAGTCTGGAGGAACCTCGAAAGAGGCGGGATGATGATGTCCGCAACCGGAAACGCATTGATGATCGCGAATTGCAGGCAATCAAGGTATGTATACATCCCTTCCATCGTCACATTGGTTGAAGTGTCTGTTTTGTAACCGCTCAACGGTGCTAACTCAAACAACCGTGAATTCATCAACGTTGAAGTAATTGATGCTATTTGCATCACTTAACCATCTTTAACATACATAAGTTCGGTATTTATAGTGGTTTGTACAGATCACTTTAGGCAAAAGTAGTCAAACCTGCTGAGACTAGTTTCTTATCACTATCTATGAATTTCTCACACACTTTCAAAGTGCGAGATTGTGAACCTCTGTTAGTGACCATAGACAGTCCCATTTCCGTTCAAAGACAAGGTCAAATAAAGACGAGTGGTCATAAACAAGTAGCTTACACTACTTGCTAATTGAAGTTCTATCAAGTGTGAATAGATGAGTTGCTGTTGGTATCAGGGGTCGGTCAATAGGAGATACAAACAAATTCTTAGGGGTTTAAGTATTTTCTTCTGTATCATGAAATGTATCTCTATGGCTGGGGCTGCAGGTGGACCAAGATAGGGAACGAGAGAAAGAGAAGGTGATTCAGATGAAGGACGACGAACTGGGTTCCGGATCAGGAAAGCGCAGACGAATCAAGCGAGATCACCTGCCAGGAAGCGATTCTCTATTGAATTTTGGTCCCGTGGCTGCACCTTTATTGTCCGGCCCTACACCTCCGTACGAGAGCCGTGATCGAGAAAGGAAAAGCGGTCCACTTTCAGCTCGTGGACCTCCTTACATGGATGAGATTCCATATGAAAAGGGTCTCAGCAGTGGGCGCGCTCATGGGAAGGAGGGTTCCAAAGTGTCAAGGCGGGATCATGAGCAGTATCCTTTCAATGTAACTCTCGCACGGTTTTTGTTTTGAAGTGTTCAGTTCAGCTGATGATGTGTCATGTTGCTAGTTAACCTCTAAGTGCTCAAATGACGAAAAGTAACTACTTCCATATCTATAAGAACTGAAATAGCTACTTGTCACAGGAAGGTTAATAACCAACGTAATGAAGAATCATACCTTGCATGTTTTGGCAGGTACTAGAATTAAGGAAAAATTTCATGGATACCCTTAAAGTTTGCAATATCTACTTAGATACCCCTGCTTTTTCAGAAATTACACAAGTACCCTTGGACCATAGTTTTCAGACATTTATTTTGTTGTGCATGCCATTTCCCTTCTTCCTTTGTGCGCACGTTGCTTCTTTTTTGTTATGTGTGCGCACAAAGGAAGAAGGGAAGTGGCATGCACAACAAAACAAACACCTGAAAATTTTGGTCCAAGGGTATTTGTGAAATTTCTTAAAAAGCAGGGATATCTATGAAAAGATGGCAAACTTCAGGGGTATCCGTGAAATTTTCCCTAGACTTAACTACTAGCTTCCAAAGTGAGCACTTCTTTTTTTAACCTGGGCATGTAGAGTTCAGTCTTCTGTTCCAATTTTTCTTAAGTTACCCCCGAGTCAGTTGAATGCCGGTTATTGGACTTCATAGTTTGCATGCAAAGAATGCTTTCCCTTGACATGGCTGCTCCAGATCTTTTGATAGGGGGGACTGGGAAGAGGAGAAACGACCCAGGGCAGAAGTGAAGTCACGGCGCCACCACCGCAAGTAGATCTGCTGTTTTACTGTGAGCCTTCGTTAATTCGTTGTACGAGAACCTCCATCAGAGTCTCTTTTCTAGTAGTGGAGCACATGCATGATTATTATATGCAGAAAGTTTCCTGTTGTAGACCATCTTGGAGGTCCAGTTTCTAGACTTGAAGCTGTGTGTCATCCCACAGCTGGAGACTTTTAGACGCTCAAAAGACTTAGATCCGAATCCGATTGTTTTGATTACATTCTTACTTATCCCAAAGAGTTCGTTTTCAGTGTATTTCAGCTCTGTTTTGTGGAGGTGCTGTGATTGTCAAAACCTTCCTAGATGCTGTATTTGTCATGCGATGCAAGTGCCTTGAAAACCTTTGAAGGCCTGCCTTTAAAGGCTCATGGTCTGTTCTTCCAAAAATATTTGTAGTTGGACGAAAATCTGACGTTCCATCCACCGTTATTGTATTGGAAATCGCAAGTCATAGCACCATTGGTGCATTATAGATGTTGTTTGAGAAGATGAAATAAAACTAAAAATGGAGGAAAGCAGTACTTTCTGTGTAATTTTCCTGGTGTGCATAGGGTCCTTGTTGAAAAACTTATCCTCTATTTTATGGTTGTGTAGGTTCCTCTCCTCCTAATGGACTAATTGCAATACCTCATGTAGAAAGAACGAATGTAGAGGGGATCATCGCATTCCATGGGGATGTAATCTTTAACCCCTAAACGCCGAGGACGTTTTTTTGGTCCTCCGGCTTAAAAAATAATAATTTAGAAGACAAAATAAAATAAAATAAATTCATTTTTCATCTGATTTTTTTTAGAAGTGATCATAAACACATGGTCCATTGTGGAAGGTAAAAAAACAACCTCACTATATGCATTCATATTTTTTGGTAACTCAAATTGTGAGATAATTCAAAAGCTTAGTGTTAGGTCCCAAGTTATCCTTATTGTAATTTTCATGAGGTCAACATGCGTTGTTAACTTTTGCAATTTTTTGAAACAAAACTATCGGTGAGCACCTATCAAAACATTGTAGAAACTATAGGACAAGGTGGGCTACAATTACCCGCCTAGCACTTTAAGGTTAAGGGACGACCTTATAACTTGATATTTGAGCACTTTGAACATAGTTTCCACCTCCCCAAACCATTTTATGTTGATTATATGCTCCAGAAAGGTTGCGGAGTGTCCAATAGTACTTGGGTGGATGAACAATGGTAGGAGGAACTTGAATTACAATTGCTAATTCCCTTGAATGAAGTTTACCAACTTTGGGCAATGAGGCTTCCAAGGATTAATGAATGGAAGAAGAGAGAAGAAAATTTCCGCTCTTTTTGAAGATGATATGAATCAAAATGTTGTTCAACACCAATCTCCTATGTCTTGCATATAACATTAAAGAGTTTATTTTTGATAACTTTATTTGTGATCACCTTGTAAAGAACTTAGAACATAGGGATCAAAAGACTATGAAATTTGTTCTAATGTTTAGTGAGGGTGTAGTTCTCTTTACCTTAAAGTTAGAGAACAGTGCAAATCATTATTGTTAACAATGAATTTGGGTGTTAGTTGAATCCATGCAGGAAACAATTGTTTTTTCATTGAAGAAAGATATGCTCATGGTTTTGAGTTATCTGTGATTGAATAGTAAGTTTCATATTTAGGCCGGCTTTTATCATCATACTACTAAATCACAAGTACCTCTATAATATCACATATGCCCCTCTTTATTTTCACATATCCAATATTTGTAACATCATACTACTAAAATCATGGTGACCTATGTAATATCACATTCCAACATTTGTAAAATCACATCTCTAAAACCTACTGAAATTCTTACTTTGTATTCTATCAAACGCATGAAAAACCTAACAAAATAATAAAATTTTAATGGTGAATGCGTAGAGTAGCAAGTGCCAACATCTAGTCATACTACTAAAAGCACGAGACTATGTATATCACATTCCAACCTCTATAATATTACATATCCGTTGTGTATGATATATATTGTCACATAGATACAATTTGAAGACTTATTGAAATTTTTACTCTGCATTCTATTGCTACAAGAAAACTACCTGCACTGATACGTCCAAATTGACTAAAATGTCCAAATTGACAAAAATTTGACAAAAACATGCCCAATTTGCCAAAAAAATGTCCAAATCAAGGGGACCTAATTGACAAAAAATGTCCAAATTGACACTGCTCCCTTGCAGATATATAACATATGAAAATACTAATAAAGTCCTAATGGTGAATGCATAGAATAGCAAGTGCCAATTGCAAGTCAAACTACTAAATTGCAATGACTTATGTAATGTCACATTCAGACCTCCATAGTATTGCATCTCCAATCTTTGTGATATTAAATACAATCACATTGACCTTTGTATCACATCTTGACCTCTATAATATTGCATCTCCACTCTGTGACATTATGACATAGAAATCATTTGAAAAATTACTAACTTTTTTACTTTGCATTCTATTTAGCATATGAAAATCCTACTAAAATTCTAATGATGAATGCATAGTGTAGCAAGCGTCAATTGCAATCACCCTATAAAATTGTAATAATAGTACCTCAGGCTTAACTTTGGACAACTCTATTTTTTGTTGGGCAACAAGATTTATTGTTTTTGCAACTTGCTTCAAATATTTGATTTAGCTAAGATGCTTACTTTTTCTTATTTGTATAATGTTTACAAAAGAAAACCTATGACACCAATGCTTGAAAATCTAAGCTCCAAGTTTCAAGAAGTCTTTTTCAATTGTTGGAGGATGTACAGTGGCCTCCAACTTAACTTTGTTCACTTGTCAACTTTAAAAGCTGACAAGTGGACAAAGTTAAGTTCAAGGCCATTGTACTTGTAATTTTTAGTGTGAAATCTCTTGAATCCAAGGGATTCATTAGTTCTCAAACAAGTATGATATTGGTGTTCACAGATCAACAAGAAATGAAGGATTAAGGTTGGATGTCCATAAATTTATCATAGATTAAGGGATAATAATTCTTCTTTTTCTTCTCTATAATTTTTGTTGATTTTTGTTTTAGCAATTTTAATCTCCTATCAATGTTTGTAGGAAACAATGCTGTAGGTGTCTAGCTTCCAATTTATTGGAACTTAATGATTATACAATTATTATGATATGTAGTTGTTGAGGGAGCCATATTAACTCTTTGTAGTGGCTTAGTTTTAGTTTCCTTGATTGTTGTCCAAGAAATGGAGATTTCATCCAAAGAATATATGATTCTAGAAGCAATTTGGACAATACTATGTAGAAGTTGTTTATAAACAGGTACCCTTGTTAGCAACTCTTGCATTTATTTAGCTAAAAATGTCATTGGGATTGGATTGCAATTATTGAAGTAAATAACTATTTGCTATCATGTGGGAGGATTGATATGTAGTTTCATTCTTTGAATTAATTTGAACACCAAGGGACACAATAGGAAATAATAAGACAAGTTGGCCCCTACTTAATTGATAGATTGTTTTTACTAGTAGATAATGTGTAATAATAATTGGGAACTTGAAGGCTTCTTGATTAAGAAGTATAAGGAAGAAAGAGAAAAGTGCCATGCTTCTTGACTTCATGGTCCCAATTCCACTTGGACATTGATCAATAAATAAAGCTCAATTACTAGCATTTGATTTTGAAGTGAACAAACAAGTATTAGACCAATCAACAATTGTAGTATATATGAGAATATATAGCAATGCAAACATTGACAACCCTATTAGGCAAAATAAAGGGCTTGGCATCAACTACATTGAAAGCAGCTTAATTGGTAATAAAATCAAGTAAAGTCTATGGTGTCTAGAATAGCCATAAATAGTGATGTTTCTTTTACAAAAGCAAAGTGCCCATTTTGCAAGGATTGTGATTTCTAGTTTGTTCAATGCTTTAGGCTCTCAAGGGATATGTGCATGGATCTCAAAATCACAAGCCCCATGTGAATGGTATGTCCATGCACCTTGTGGAACCTATTCCTAGATGTAGCTCCTATGCGCAATCTAGGGAGCCCATAAACTTCTTTTAAAAATTGCATTTAAAAAAAATAAAAATCTGAAGTTGGTTTTTTAGATTTTTTTATATGTGGGAAGCTTTGAATTATTCAATTTCAATCAATGACATGAAAGTTGTGAGATGTTTTAGTTTGTGGGCAATTACAAATCCTCTACTCTAAAATAAACTTTGAAGTCCTTTATTTTCCACAATTCTCAATATTCTAGAAAAAAACTAAACCAAAGGAAGTAAATTTTTTATTACAACATTATAATTGTTGGGATTTGCATTTTTCATTTCAATAATTAAATTTTTAACAATTTAGTGATTTGACTCATTCTCTACTTCTTTTTATTTACTATTTTATTCCCATGTATTGTATAGTTCCAATTGATTTGAAAATTCTCCCACATATACCTAATTTGGTCTTATACATGGAAAAAAGAAGCCTCAACTTTGTGTAGAGCAATTTTTTTCATGCAAGAGTGATCAAAGGCTTTTGAGTTTTTTAGACAGCACAAAAAAAACCTTTTTTTTCACTTCTAATGTAAATATCTCCCTCCTCTCCATCTAAAATGACCTGATTTTTTCCCTAAAAGTTTTCCTTCTAGTTTAAGGCAAGATCCTATGGTTGGACTTGCAAAACAAACTTAATTCCTACTTTTCTACTCATCCCTCCTAAAGTGGCAGTTTCCAGTGGCTTTCACAAAAAAAAAAAAAAAAAAAAAAAAAAAAACTTGGGCCTTCCAGGATTAACCTTTAGATGCCAAGGAGGACGTTTTTTGTCCCCTAGCTCCAAAAAAAAAACCTGCACTTGAGCCTGCACAGCTAAAAAAAGTTGTTTTTCATGTGTTTTTTTTATCAGAAGTGATTTGGTAAACAAATGATTCATCATGGAATGCAAAAAATTATCTCATTATAAGTATTAGGGACGTTACTTCGGAACGTTCCGTTTTCTTTTATTTTCGATTTTAAATTTTTTTCACTTTAGATCAGAGTATGTATAGAGGTCGAGGCTAAAGTGTTATTCAAACTCAACAACACATCTCTTGGAACCATCGCTCACCTCCTTTGATGTATGTTTCCTCATTTTTGAATCCAAGTTCATTTCTAGTTTTTATCAATTATCTTCATATTTCTATATCCATGACAGTTTGTCAAGTCTAACTTCACTTTAGTATCAGGGCCCTTGTTAGAGGTTGCAACTTAACCCCTCTAATCTGATATTTCATTCTTTGCAATGTTTGTATTTTGTTCTTCTTGTGAGAGTTGCGGACATCTTCTTTCTTTGAAGGTTTAAAGGTTTAAAGGTTGCGGTTTACCCATTCTAAACCAATATTTTATTTTACTTTATATATCCCGTTATTTTTTGTCTTTTAGTATGGCTGAATCTCAGGATTATGTCAAGTCTGAAGGTGTTGAGTTTAAATTAGAAGCCATCTTTAATGCTATCACCACGTTGTCAAATTGGACCATAACAATTGAAGGAATTATTGGTGGTCTTCAACAAATCCAATCTTCCGTCAATTTGGAAAGAAGAACTCCACTTGTGGTTCGACAAAATCTACTAGTGCCACTACAACAAAAAGAACCTTGTATTAATTTTCTTAAGAAATTCAATAGCACGCATTCCAAGTTCCAAAAGTTTGTCAATCAGATTCGATTGATAATTGCCTTATAATTAGGACGCTATCTAATACAAAAATCACGAGTTGGATTTGTTGGAACTTTACTTATAGAACAAGCTTTATCATAGTTTGCTCTTTTGTTCAAGAAAGGCTTACCTATATTGAGCAACTTTGACATTTTTCTTGAAGCCTTTGCGGAAGTATTTGGTGAATATAATAAGGTTCGTTGAGCAACTACAAAAATTTGGTCCTTACAACAATAGACACGTTCTGCATTAACTTACGCCTCAGATTTTTGACAATTTGCGTGCAACATCAATTGTGATGAAGTAGCTTTTATGAGCCAATTTTATTGAAAATTGAAAGATTATGTGAAATATTTATTTTTATCACTTCCTGATACACAAACGTTGAATGAAGCAATTAGTCAAGCGATTAAATGCGACAATCGACTTTTCCAACGCCGTCAAGACCAGATTCCATTGAAGTAACAAACGACTTGTCTAATCTCATCTGTATCAACAAATAATTCAATTTCGCATTCGAAGACTACAAATATGTATGTCAACGCACTACGTGTCAAGTATCTCACTTCGGAAGAAAAGAAACGTTGCATGGAAGAAGAGGGACTATACTTGTATTGTGACGAGGGAGACTATAGAATTCTCAACTTTCCAAAAAAACCAAGTCAACGTATTGTTAAGACCAGAGCTGCCATCGTCTATGAAAACAAAGATACCCAGCCACAATAAAAACTGTACAGCTAGATAATGCAATTTCACAACAACATATAGGTTCTTTTTTTTTGCTTAACCTGCCTCTTATTTTATCATTCATTTATCCATTGGTCCTCAGAAATTTGAAACCACTGCTCTATTAAGTTCAGAAGCATTTGCTTATTTTTTAGATGAAGAATTTGTTAAAAGTCAGAAATTCCTTTTAGTTTAGAAATCTTAGCCTATCAATGTAGAAGTCATAAATAGACGACCTTTGTCGTCTAATAGTGTCACACACAAAAAAATGCCTTTAGAGATAAAGTTTGAAGACCATAATAGTCAAATTATCTTCAATGTCATTAAAATCCCGTCAAACCTTGTTATTCTTAGTCTTTCAAGATTAGAAAAATACAATCCATCAATAAACTGGAAATTACAAAAGATGACTTTTCTCAAAAGTCATCTAGTCAATAAACTTGTTACATAATCTATCAAAAAATCTGTTGAGAAACATGTTAGCAAACAAACTAACAAACTGCAAGTAAAAAAATCTATGTTTATTGGCGCAAAGGTGTTTATGAAAATAGTCAAACAAGATACATCATTTGTTACCTATGCGGCTCCAATTAATAAAGAAAATATCACAATAGATAATATCCCGGAGCAGTATAAAGATTTTGAAGATGTCTTTTTGAAGAAGAATGTCGACATACTACCAAAGCACCGACTATATGATTGTATTATAGACTTGATAAAAGGAGCACAACCTCTTTTTAGCTCGATTTATAATCTCTCACAAACGGAGTTGGCGAAATTACAAAATTACATTGACAAAAATTTGGTCAAAAATTTTATTTGTCATCCCAAATTGTCTGTTAGAGCGCATATTCTATTTATGAAAAAGAATGATGGCTCTTTACAAATGTGCGTGGATTATCAAAGTTTCAATTAGTGGCAAAAAAAAATCGCTATCTATTACTTTCGATCTCTAGATTTTTAGATCAATTTGTAAGTTTAAAGATCTTTACCGAAATCGACCTAAGTGAAGCTTACAATCTCGTACAAATAAAAAAAAAAAACAAATAAAATATGGCCTTTCGTACAAGATATAGTCATTTTGAGTATAATGTTATGTTTATTGGTCTTACAAATACACCAGCAGTCTTTCAACACATGATGAATAACATCTTTCGAAAGCATCTTGAGAACTTTGTTGTTATCAATTTAGATGACATTTTGGTATTTTCCAAAAATGAAGAAGATCATGCAAAACACGTTCGTTTGGTCTTTGAAAAATTACGTGAACGATAACTCTACGACAAACTAGAGAAGTGTTTATTTCACCAAACGGAGATGGAATTTTTGAGATTCATTGCAATTACAGAGTGCCTAAAGATGAACTTCATGAAAGTGGAAACTATCTTGTCTTATAACGTTCCAAAGACTATTAGAGACATACAATGTTTTTTAGTTTTGCTAACTTTTATCAGATTTTCATCAAAGGCTATTCTCAAGTTGCTGCTCCGCTCACTTGGTTGACAAGCAAGGATAAACTCGAATAGGAACTATTAGTAGAGAAATTGTTTTAGGATCTAAAGACCGTATTCACTACAGCTCCAATTTTAGTACACCCAAAATTTTTAAATGCATTTTATTTGTAAACTAATGTTTCAGATTTTGCTTTAGGAACTGTATTTTCACAACTGAGAGAAGACAAAAAGCTTCATCCCATTGCCTTCTACTTTCAAAAAATTTCTGCTGCCGAGATCAATTATAAAATTCACAATAAGTAACTTTTTGTTATTGTAGATTTCTTTCAAGAATAAAGCAATTTCCTTGAAGGAGCTATGCATCCGGTGACTGTTTATACAAACCAAAAGAATTTAGAGTACTTCATATCATCTTGTATTTTAAATCAATGTCAAGTTCAATAAAATATGTTTCTATCTTGGTTTGACTTTATAATCACATATCGACCGGAGAAGCAAAAAATACTATTTGATGTTTTATCAATAAATTCATATCTTGAGCCTTAGGCTAGAAAAAAATTATTTGATCAATAGCGTAGAATTTTGTTAAAGACAGAATTATTTTGGCTTTGCGCTACGGTCATACTATCACATATAAATGGAAACTTCCTCAACCACGTGCACGTTGCAATAATTGAGAGTTGTGTATCTTTTGACATCAAACGTCGTCTTAATGAAAAAAACAATTTTAAAGTAGATGGAAATTTGTTATATTTTGAAAAACAATTTGTTCATCTCAAAAAGTCCAACACAACTTTGCGTTTTTTAATTCCGTCATGACTTCTCAGCCGCAGATCTTTTTGGATACAACAAGACTTTGGAACTCGTTTCTAAAAATTTTTTGTGGCCCCAAACGTAGAAGGATGTGAAGGATTTTATTACCTCTTGTAACATTTGTTTAAGATCCACAAATCCTTAGCATTGCTTTTATAAACTTTTGCAACCATTATCTATTCCACGACGGCTGTAGTCTTCAGTTTCTATGGATTTTATGAAGGATTTATCGCCATCAGATTCATTTGACAGCATCTTTGTTGTAATAGATTGGTTTACAAAAATGACAAACTTTATCCTTTGAAAGAAGATTTCATTAAGTGAAGATGTGGCAAGATTATTTTTTAATAATGTGTATCAATATCACGGTTTACCAAACAATATTGTATTAGATCGAGGACCCCAATTTGTATTGAAATTTTGGAGACATTTTTTCAAGATATTGAAGATGAGAATCAATCTTTTTTTGACTTTATATTTTCAAACTGACGATCAAACAGAACAGGTTAATCAAGTTCTTAAGCAATTTTTACAATGTAGTATCAATTATCAGCAAAATAACTGGACAATATATTTGCTGTTAGCAGAGTTTGCATAAAATAATATTCTTTATGCTTTAACTCAACAAACACCATTTTATTCTAATTATGACTATCATTCAAAGTTTGATTTGTTAAGTTCTCTAGTAAATAATAACCCAACAGTTGACGATTTTGCAAGACAATTATCATAAGTCAAGAAATTTTGAAGTTTTAACTATAATATGTCCAAGAATCTTATAAAACAACTGCAGACAAATATCGCAATCAAGCACCTAATTTTCAAATTGGAAATAAAGTATGGCTTATTTGACGGAATATTAAAACCAAGCGGTCATGTGACAAGTTAGACTACTAGAGATTATGACTATTTATTATTTTAAAGCAAATCAACCTAGTGGCATATCATTTGGAGTTACCAGCTTCTATAAAAATACATCCAATTTTTTATGTATCACTTTTAGAACCTTATTAGAAGACACATTTTCCAAGAAGAATACAATCGCTACCGTCGAATGTTAAAATTGAGAACCATGATGAATATGAGGTGGAACAAGTATTAGACTCGTAACGAAGGTGGGCAAAATAGAGTATTTTGTACACTGAAGCGGTTATGATATCAACGAGTGAACGTAGAAATCAGCAGAGAATCTTGTAAATGCACCGGAAATGGTACAAGAATTTCATCAACCTTATCGGGATAAGCCTATGGCTCCTCTTGGGACTCGTCGCTTGAGAAAGGGATAATATTAAAGATGTTACTTTGGAATGTTCCGTTTTCTTTTACTTTCGAGTTAAAAATATCTTTTACTTTAGATTTCTTTCACTTTAGATCAAAGTATATATAGAGGTCAAAATTAAAGTGTTATTTAGACTTGACAACACATCTCTTGGAGCCGTCGCTCACCTCTTTTGATATTTGTTTCCTCATCTTTGAATCCAAGTTCATTCTTAATTCTTATCAATTATCTTCATATTTCTATATCTGTGACAATATGCAGTCATATTTTTAGATAACCCAAATTGTGAGAATATTCAGAGACATGGTGTTAAGTTCCAAGCTGCCCTTATTGCAATTTTTATGAGGGCACCATGCACTATTCACTTTTGCAACTTCAAGGAACAATCTAATAGGATGGACGATTGCTTTTAGAGTACAGAGAACTGTAGCCGGGCTAATCACAATGACCAGCCTTTTAAGGGTTAAACCCAGAACGACCTTGGAAATTCTTGAACTTCTAGGAATTTTCTCTAATTTGAACAAAAAGCCAACATTTTGATAAGTTGTATCAATTCTTTTTGAATTGTAACCATATAAAATCAAACTAGACATGTTAGATATCACATTAGAAAATAATACACAACATTATCTCTTACAGATTGAAAGAATATAATGTTTTATCATGAGGGTGTTAAAATTGTGAAAGTGATTTGAAATCTTTCAATCCTCTTTTTTACATGTTAGATCTAAAAAGTTGGTCATCAAAAAAATATGAGGTTAAAGATCCTAACGTTCATACCCCCAATCAATTTATGACTTTTCAAAATCTACTCTACAATTTTTTTAAATGAATTTCTAATGTGATTTTTTCTCAAAGATCTAGTGTAGTTGAAGCTCATTCACAAGAACCCTCAACACTACATAAAGTTAAGATTGCAATGGACACCCATGCACAAAATCTTGAATCTTGAATCATAATCAATCATTTGCAAAATCAGATTGTTGAAGCTAAAACTAAACTTCAAAAAGAAGTATTCAAAAATATAAAATACTAAAAACAATAATTTTGTAAGATTTTATTCAACTTCAGAAATTGGTTGAGGATACATTTTGTCCTCAGGGTCATTTTGGAGTTTAAAGCAAACTTAAGGTAGGAGCATCCATAAGCGTGAGTTTAAGGGTTTTCAACATGATGACTATTAGTAAACATCTAGCAAATTATAGGATCCTATTAGGAATAAAAAATAATGAGCTTGTACTTTCAAATTTATTATTTGGATACTGTGAGAATAAGTTGTGAATTTTTAAAGAGCAAACTGCCATTATACCCATAACCACTACTAAAGGGGCGGTTCAAACTACGTCCCATGTCCCAAGTCTCATTGAAATTTGATGAAATTTGAGAATCTCATTGGCGAAGAGGCAAAAGATGGGACTTTGCGTTTCAGACTATGTTCCAAGTCTCACATCCCACTTGCTTACATAGAGCCTATATGGCAGTACTTTTCCAAATTTTGGTGCCAAAAAAAGTGGGATTTCACTCCAAGATTGAGTTTAGCATTTTGGCAACCCATCTTTTAGCCCAAGTCCCATCTTTTCTAGCCCAGAAAGATGGGATTTTGCACTCCTGTAAAACTTCGTCATATGAGACGTGGAACGTAGTGTGAACCACCCCTAAGATTTCATGTTCACATATTATACATTCTTGTCATTACATCTGTATACTTCCACAAATTTTCCAAGATTTCAGAGGGCACGCTTATGGAGACCCTAGCTAGGATGGGTGCTCTCCTACCTTAGGTCTAACTTAGGGTCCGGAAGGTCAACTGGGGCCCTGGGCTCCGTTCTGACGGAGTTAAAACCCTAATCCAGAGGGTGTCCCTCAGCAAGCGCAAGCCCGGGCAATCACCCTTGCTGTGTGGGTAAGCTCTTGGGCTCCCTCAGACCTGCTTCGCCTTGTTTCTTCGGGCCCCCTCCCTCCCCCCCTCTCTCTCTCTCTGTGGCTGTCTCGTCCTTGTTCCGATGCTGCCTACGCCACCCTCGCATTGCCTCCTTCCTGTCGGATCCGATCATGGTTTGGTTTCAGTGCGAGAGTTGCGGCGAGAACTTGAAGAAGCCCAAACTGCAGACCCACTTTCGTGGCTGCGCGGCTCGCAAGGTTTCTTCTCTCTACCCTTTGTTGTGTCTGCCCTGCTTGCTTGCTTTTGCTTTTGCTGCTCCTTTGTTCTCTTCCATTCTGACTGGTGGCTGATTGTTTGTAGCTTTCCTGCATCGATTGTGGCGTCGTTTTTGATCAGCAATCCGTCCAGCTACACACCTCCTGCGTTTCCGAAACTGTAGGTTCCTTCTTGTCACCCGATGTCTGTGCTGCTCTTCTTGATTGATTGGCGCCTATATTCTATTCTTACTTCTTCTGTGTCGAATGTCTTAACCCCTGAGCGCCCAGCTCAAAATCCGGCTTGCAGTCAAAGTGCCCCTACAAACTGAAAAATACAATCTACAAGATTGAAACCATACAAATTGTTAGTAGGAATCATATCCATCGTGATGGGCTTGATTGGAGTTGATTTCATCTAAGGAGCAATGAGATTACCCTAGTCAAGCTTGTGTTGACCCAGCTTTTGGAAAGACATTATAATGTCTCCTGGGCGCTCAGGGGTTAATTGCGGAAAGATTTGCTAGTTGAGACGTGGACTCATAGACACATGTCAAGTAAGGTATGTACACCCATAAGCGTCAAACTAAAGGTTTTGAACATGATGAGTATCAATAAACAGTTAGCAAATTATAGGATCCTATTAGGAACAGAACAATAATGAGTTTGCATTTTCAAATGTATTATTCGGATACTGTGAGAATAAGTTGTGAATTTTTAAAGAGCAAACTGGCATTGCACCCATAACCACTACTATGATTTCATGTTCACATGTTGTACATCCTAGTCATTACATCTATTTATTTTCACCTATTTTCCAAGATTTCAGAGGTGACGGTTATGGGGACAGTGGTGCTTATGGGTGTACATACCTTACTCAAGAAGGTATTGACACCAACTTTCTTTGAACTGGATGGATGCAGGAGAAGTATGGACCGAAAAATGGGAATAACGGCTCCGCTCTAAAACCCCAATGCTCTGGCAACCTAGACCTTAGCGTGGGGTTATCCACCCGTGCTCCTTGGAGCTGCAGGTATGTATCAAGGCCCTCTTTTGTCCTTCTGGTGCTTGCTTTCTGTATTACTCACTCAAAATCTGATGTTGATCAATGGAATCGAGGGAGGGCTTTCAGAAAACTCTCTTGGAAACTCAGATTCACTTGATTCATGGTGTCCTCGTGAAGGACCCCGCACAAGCTCGCAATTCTTTTTCTAAAATTGTGTTTAATGTTGCCTGACACGAGATTCTCTAAACATTTGATCCTTGTTGGACTTCTTCTGAATATAGTTTATGCAAAGTCAATGCCACAAGCTACGAGACTTTAGAGGGCCACTCTCAAGGGAAAAAACACCGCGCCAAAGCAAAGGCTGTTCAGGCGAGGGTCAATGCTCTGACTCTATTATTAGAGGGAGGTAGCAAGGAATCAAATTTGCGTAGAAATGACTCCGATGCCAAATCATCAGCTGAGGCAGATGGTTCGAAACCGGTTGAGGATGGAAAACCGTTTCCATCTATTAAAGGAGATGACGAGGGTTTGAAGAAAAGAAAAGCAGGTACTTTTGTTGTGAACTAGAATGAGATCGGAGCAAGTTTCCGATTTGGATCCCAACTGGAGCTGAGAGCAATAAGTTAAGAGTGCAGATTTTCTAATGCCGGTAGTAAGGCATATACTACATAAAAGGAGCTCTTGTCATAATTGAGAGTCGCAGGTGAAAGTCCACCTGATATGTCTAGTAGATAGATATGTTCTTGAGAACCACGATCAGGTTTTTTTTTTCTGGTAGTAAGGTAGGAGCACCCATAAACGTCAAACTAAGGGTTTTGAACATGATGACTATTAATAAACAAATAGAAAATCATAGGATCCTATTAGGAACAGAAAAAAAATGAGTTTGCACTTTTGAATGTATTATTTGGATACTGTGAGAATAAGTTGTGTTGTGAATTTTTAAAGAGCAAACTGCCATTGCACCCATAACCACTTTTAAGATGTCATGTTCACATGTTGTATATCCTTGTCATTACATCTCTTCATTTCCACAGATTTCCCAAGATTTCAGAGGTGACGGTTATGGGGACACTGACGCTTATGGGTGTTCCTACCTTAATGGTGTTTTTAATGGTGTTTTTGCTTGGTAATCGTACATCACGCAGGTGGTGAGGGAGAGGATATACTAGGTGAAAAACGAAAGAAATTTATCAAAGGGCAGGAGCTTCTGGGTGCAGCTGCCGACGACGAAGGTGTTGTAATTCCCGAGAACGAAGGTGGAGAGAAATTAGAAGTTGCCAAGTCTGCTACCAGTTTACCTCATTTCGGCAAGGCTGTCAAATGGAAGAAGCTCACTACCAAGTTTCTTTTGAAGGTTAGATTGAGCATGAAAAATTTCCTTCCTTGATTCATTTACTTTGTTTTTGCTTGTAGAATCTGGAAATATCCGGAGTACGTGGCACGAGATGACTCTGATGTTGTTGGGAACTAATATAATTAAAGCTAGAGGTCAGATCTTCGATTCAGTTTTAGAAGAGTGACTTTTACTCACACTATTCATTTTGTTGCTTTGATAACTTTAGAAGAAAACTGGAACTCTCATCTTTTTGTGTCCCACTAATTGGAAATGTCACGTGCCAACTAGGGTTGTTGTTGTTTGCCGGTATGTATGTTGCCGTTGTGTGAGGAACTCTTCTCTTCGTTGGTCGTGCAGGCTCCTGAGAAAAGTATAAAAATAAAAGAGTTGTTTAAAGAGCTCCTTCCAGTAGCTACATTGGGAGAAGATAACTTGGACAAGAAGACATTGGAGAAGCAGCTGGTTGAGAGGGTATGGCTCGCTAGTATGGACTTTCCTATTCCCTTGCCCCTTCTCGTCTCAGGTCTAGTAGAATTGGTATACGCCGAATATTTCATCATTTGCCACATTATTTTGTGCTCTAGTGCATGGCGCACTCCTTAAGCTTGCATTATTTTTCAGCTAGATGATAGCTCTTCCTCGATTTTCACTCCAGAATCTAAAAGTGCATGGTGGTTTGCTTGCGCAGTTGAATGCCTCCTCCAAATTTGACGTCCGTGGGAAGTGGGTTGTTCTGGCGACACCCTCGTAGTGAATATGAGGCTGGCTCTTCTCTTTTGAGCCAGCCTTTTTTACTACTGGATTATTTGGTATTACTATTTCAGAATTTAATGCTTTTTTGATATTTGAAAGCATTCAACATTTTCACGAAGATTTTTTACTTTCGTGGAGATTTGTGAAGGCCTGAATTTTGTGAGAGTTCTTGCAGAGATGGTTCATTTGTGTGTCAAAAAGGAACTGGCACATGGATGTAGTTGAAATTAGTATGTCGTTTGAGGTTTTAGAATCCATATTTTTGCACTACCCTATGTACTTCCAAATTAGGTTTTGTCTTTTAACGAACCCAGGAAATTTAGGATAGGGGTTCTTTGATGGGAAAGGTGAAATCATTGGCCAAAGTCATTTTCAAGTAGAATTTTAGGAATTAAACACTCTTATTTTTGTATTTGGGGCAGTAAATCAAGTGTGATCAAATTGTCAATGTTGGTATGCAATTGATAAGCTTTGCCACATTGATACACCAAGATCATTTAGATGATGTACTCTTGTAACAAGTTCCAAGACCAAAACTTAATATGCGTTTTTTTTGTTGGATCCCAATCTATAGCTAGAGCAGTATGCATTCTTTCAACCACTGGAGGGTAGGTCTCTTGTTAACCATAGCTATTTAGTGCTTTCTTTGTCATAGCTCCTTTGCAAACTTGCAAGTCCAAAATAAGTGCACCATTCCTCTTTGTTGCGATTCCAGTGTGCACATGGAGATATTTTTGCATCCCAATTTGCTCAAGCCATGATTTGTTAAATACCCCCTTGATGACCACCTTCCACAAAAAGGTGGTTAATTTTTGGGAAAGAAAATTGTTTGGAGTGGGAGTGTGTCCCCAAGAGTCTAAAATCCGCTCACCTTTGGACTCTTCCTCAATTTTGTTGATTTTTTATGCAAAGAATTGAATGTAGAAAGAGAGGCAATATTTGAACTATCATATAATATTTTAGTAGAATGACTCATTTTAAAAATAACAATGTGACCTAGAACAATATATCAAGTACATGAATTAGACACTACCATATATAATAAAATCACTTGTATGAAATCATTCAGAAATTTCCTGATGAAGCGGATATTCACTATTTTAAATTACAATATAATCCCAAAGCAAAAAGCCATAGTGAAAAAACCAAAAATGGCATTTTTCAACTTCAAACCAAATGCTCACTTATTTCAAATTTTAAAATATTCCAACCTTCCTTTCTGATACTCAAAAAAACTCACACTTTTTGTGACTTCTAGGCACATTTCTATTCACTTGGTACAATGTTGTCGCCTTCAAAGCAAAATATGATTTCTTTTTCAAAATCGCAAAAAGGTTACTACTGGGAAGGACTTGTTACCCATTATTTGGAGAGTATCGTTACTAAAATTGGAAAAAAAGAAACCCATTGAAAGAAACTCAATCATGTAGTTTGGACTTCACAATAATGCATGGTGAGCACAATGAAAATGAAAGCGGATTATAAAACCTTGCTCTTGCACTTAGGAATGGCAAGTGGCTCATTATGGCCTACTATTGATACTATTGATCCACATCTCATGAAGAAGGTCTAAGAAGCACCAAGAGATAACTGTGGGACAAACAAAAAAAAACCCAGCAAACAAGAAGACCCAAGTGGTACATATACTTCTGGACAGAGGGAGTACGACTAAGCAATACAAACATGAAAGGAAGTTGTCTGGCGGCTCCATTCACAAGCAAAGTAACTGCACAGCAAACGAAGTACTATGAAAGTAACAACTCAGCCACCACAAAGTCAGCAACTTACAAGTTGAAAATAGACTCCAAGAGCCAGGTCAAAAGCCGTTCGTAAACGCCAAAATTCTAATGAAGAATGACAGCCTAAAAGGTAGACATACTTGCGAATCCACATCTACATCCATTTAATGTTCTCATCAAGGCTCTGAAAGACGATCACCGTCCTACCATGTCTAATCCCGGGATGACGTCCTCGACAATGAACTAAACAATAGAAAAGAAGTAGATGTGTTGAGTCTCTGCAACACACCAATTGATGATTGATACCTCAACATCAGCTAGCTGTGTTACGTACAAACAATTCTGGGGAACAATAAACAGCCCTCAACCTTACGGAGGATTCAACTAGTTGGCTAATCTGCAATGCATCACCGACTGCAGCGATATTCCCTGTTCGGTATGGAGCAGCTCTTGTGTATTTTTCCCTGTAGCCGTCAAAACGACACAACGAGTACTTGGCCGCTTTGGACGCCAAAAGCAGAATTGGGTACTTTCTGAGTCGACTTCAGAGCTCCAGTTGTCGAACAGTACTCAGAAGGCAATCTTTCGAGTACGACGGCTGTCTCTATCATAGCTGAGTGGGAGGAAAAATCTGCCGAATGAACTCTTGGAATCGCTTGGCATACAATTTGGGTTCCACCGCAGATATGGAGATAGAATCAAACTGGACCGCCTTGTAGGCATGCTCTATGCGTTTGCTAAGATTGTAATTTTGCAGAATATCAATGATGCCAAAATAGAGCACCACATCATGCGACTCTCCAAACAGGTGCCCCTCTGGAGGCTTCAAATCGTCACTATCCTTTTTATGTACACGATCAGCTCTTGCAGGCATGTTCACTCCTAGCTGTATTCTCAACCTGTTTACAAAAAACCTTACACGGGTCAAGGCTTCAGTAATAAGCATCAGCTAGCAGGAATGGAGCTGGAAATCCAAACGGCTAAAGGAACGGCAAGAGCAAACCCGTTCATACATGTAAACCAGACTAAAAGCAGCATGATTAAAGCGACAACATAACGGCTTTGAGGATTTGAATAAACTGGATTCAAAAGAGTCTTTACTTGGTTCAATTACAGTGCGGACATGACCCACAATGAGGCACACAAAAGACTCTCACCGAGCTGTGCCTGGAAGAAGCAAATCAACTTCAGGATCTCCGGCCACCGATGCTCGTAAAGGGCTTCCCCGAATATGAATACCAGGTGCCACAATGCTACTAAGGGCAGTATCTCGAGCCACCAGCACTAAGCCTCTAGTTGTCGTCCAATCTTCATCTCCTCCTGTGGCTTCACATCAAAGATCACAAATTTTTATTAATGCGTACACGTCACCAAAAAGAGCTAGAAAAGATTTCTCGTACCAGCTCCACTGAAATCAAATTCAAGGAAGAGCATGTACTAAGGTTGAATTCAATCCACGAGATATAAGGCAAGAAAGAATAGAAAGACGACTATCGCGTTGTCGTATACTGCTCTCAACGGAGCTCAACAAATTTAGCGGTAGATGCAATCGTCTTCAAAGGACGCAAAGGCGAGTGCAACAATCATTCTAGAATTGACACAAGGTAAGATCAACTTAGGTACCATCATCCAATGTGCTGGTAAATGATTCACTTGGAGGTACATCTGGCGTAGATGAAGGTCCTGGAGACATTGGTGCTCTGTATTGTGGTGCCCTGAAGTGGAGGCCTAATAACATACTATAATCCATTATACCCCGAGTTTCGAGGAATTTGCAGTCGTACTCTAGTTGCCTGCCACAATCCACATCCATTAATACAGAAAGATTCTACTGAAGAAGCGTAAAAGAGGAGGTAGTAAAGGCGGGAAATATGGTATGTGAAGTTGACAAACTAAAACTACATACACAATGAGTTCTTGTACAAAATGACGAGAAATATACCGAAGAAGTGAGTCACGCCAGGAAGGATCGAGCCGAAACTCGTATTCAAGATCCAGATCTTTTAAAGTGGTTGTTTCATCAATTTCTACTTTATCAGCAGAACGGCCTTGTGATGATCCTTTTAAGTCAAATCGCCGATGAATACGAAGCTCGGTACAAAACATATTCCCCATCACTACAAACCGCACCTGCAATACTCTCAACCTTATGTCAGCTATGAAGAGATATTAAGCACAATTCGAATGGAACGACACAATGCCAGTATAGATGAACAAGGTATTTTATAGGTGAACATGTTCACCTTTTGACCTCCATATGGCTTGATGCGATGAAGGCCAAAGAACTTAGTGATAAGCGTGTTCTCGTAAGTCTTCACATGAAGATGATATGCTGTCAGCATACCCAAAAGTACCTTAAAAACAACCCGCAAAAAATTTAGTAGTCTGGAGTCAGGACATTGATCATCTCCAAAATATTGATCATGATAAGCCGACAGCTTCTGTGATCATCCACCTCATTCCACAATGAATGCATCGCAAACAAGAACTCCTGCGTAATCACAAATTCCACCAAGAAAAACAGAGCAAAAAATAGAGCACCTTCACTTCCGCTTTCTTCATTGTTTTGATAATGAACCGGTCATCGTGCGAAAGATAAAACACACTCCCACTCTTTCCAGGCGAAATAAGCTCCCTCAACGCATCGTCTCCACACAGAGATAACATGTAATCTGCTGCATCAATCTTGAACATCTCTCGCAGATGTCTGCCAAAACATTTATCCACCAAAGTCAAAATGGTGCTCAAGTCTTCCTTATCTTAAAGATAGGGCTGAAATGGCTCTAAAAATACAAGACCTTCCCACATGATGAATAAACGAGACGTTTGCTCCGCACATCGTACGGAAACTCACACCTAACACGAAAAAGAACTTAGCCGATGACCCAAGTATACAGATGAATACTGCTAATTTGGTAGTGAGTAGTTCATAGATACTGAAAATCAAATGCCACAACAACACTTCTGAAAGAAAAACTTATACCAACACCTACAGAAGCAATAACAAAAACAAAAAACCCAAAAAAATTAAGAGGAAAATGATTAGATCAAGCCAGACCAGAAAAGCGTACCAAAATAAATAGCATAGAAAATAAATAGAGGGAATGAGTTACCTGAAAACCATAGGACAATAGTCCTTCCACTTGAAATCAGATGAGTTATGAGTAGGTGTCATTGGAGTCCCAGATTTTGGAAAATTCATGTGTATACTTGCTCGAGGCCCAAAATCATTTGGACCAATCTCATGCCTCGGCTCTGGGGTTATCTTGCCGACAGTATACCTATCGTAAGATGTCAATAAGGATAAACGGAAAAATCAGTACTTGAACTACAAACAAAGAAATGCCACCGTAGTTTTCATGTATTTCTTAATCAAACGCTGGAGCGTGTTTTACTCTCAACACTATAGAGCACAATTTGGGATGCTACTTTATATCTGCAATTTCAAAAGAGCATTCAGGAACATCTCTAAAAAGGAAAATAAGGGTATTCTTGAATATCATCGCCTACCAATGAGGACATCCTCCTTAAAATCATACAAGTCTAATGATCATGAAAACTCTTTTCTAAAACTGTCAGAATACTTTCTAACGCAAATCCAGACCATACCTTATGCCAAGCTGCAAATTCAGCATAAGATCGTAGCTGCGATGGCCCTTGAATATGGTTTCTCCGGGTCTTTTAACTTCCTTAACAGACTTCCGGGGCCTCCTCTTCTTGTGACCCACTACTTCCGCAGTTTCTTTCACCAGCTCACTCATCAGCACGCCCTGAACATATTCCCTTACAACTACTGTAGGGGCGAGGGGTGCAGTCCCATCCAACGCATGCCGCTCCACACCTTCCAATATAGTATCTGTTGCTCGAAGGCTGTTCCCTTCCGATCCAAAACCCCGCTCGACGGGAGCATCGAGGCTCCATCTTCTCTGGAAACTATTCGACAGATCCCCACTTCTAGACAAGTCACCCGCATGCGAAATCTTTTCAGATGATGTAGACCGACTTCTAGACCACCGTGGAGGGCGGAGTTCGCCGCTGTGATGAGCATGACCATGAGGTCCACCAACTGCCTCACTGCCTCGAACAGCTTGCAAATCTCGTGTGCCAGAAGGATAAAACACACCTTTCCCATCTTTCAGACCCCTGCTCCAAGTGCCAATGTAACAGCTACCATCTGTCCATACATATACTCCACGCCCATGCTCTAAGCCATCCAACCACTGCCCATCGAATTTGTCACCGCTCACCCAAGTTAAAACCCCCTTACCGCACATTGTACCCCCTCTCCATTCACCGTGAAACTCATTTCCACTTGCCCAGGTGTATTTGCCAACTCCTTCTTGAACTCCCTGTTTCCATGCTCCTTCGTAAACATCACCATTAGCGTACCTCTTCCGACCATAGCCATGCTTGACATTCATACTCCATTGGCCTTTGTAAGTAGTACCCCCGATTCCCATGTACGTGCCAATCCCATGCATGTAACCCCCGACAAATTCACCTTCGTAAGTGGCTCCAGTTGGCCATGAGATCTTCCCTTTACCAGACTTTTTGCCCCTCCCCCACTCTCCTTCATACATGCACCCATCTGCCCATAAATACTTGCCCGTCCCCTCCGGCAGACTTCCCTGCCACGTACCAACGTAGAAGTCGCCATTGGACAGAACCTTCTCCCCTGTAACTGGAATCGACCCCGCATCGTCCAAGCCGTCTATATGCTTGGCTTCCTCATTGTCATCTGAGGCGAGAACTTTAGTCGACGGAACCTCACAACTCCCCGGAAACGCCGTGCGAGGGAGATAGTGTTTGCCTCTAAAATGCTTTGGCAAATCAAAGTCGTTGTTGTCCGTGTCAACATTAGGCAACGGGCCAGACATACAGGTGAGACCAGGTGAAGTAACAGCCTTCTCAGGAGCAACAGCCCGTTTCCGCGATCGTCTCTGAAAATTGTATATTAGACTTCGTATCCTTTGCACTGAATGCTGGGCCACATTGCCTTCCTCTGCATCGCCTAAGCTACATGTTGTTACCAATGCGGCCAAGTCACTGTCATTTCCTCTAGAAAGGCTGTGTGTGCCAACATCCTTCGTCATATGAGTCTCATTGAGCCCTGAAGGTTCCAAACCACACCCTCCCTTCATAAGTACCATGACCACAACAATACAAGAATTCAAACCTCAGAAACCAGTTAGCGTCGAAAGCAATCGAGGTAAAATTCACCCCCGAAAATCGGGAGCAGTTAGAGTGCTATTAACTCATCATTGACAGAAATTTGAAACAAAATCATAAGATTTTGAACTTCGTTCCAACGCACGCGAGAACCACTACTCAGGGGGAACACTCTTCCAGCGCTTAAGCTATGCTCCTCCGTACTACCTTTGAACCTACGGTCACCTACAAACAAATCATTGTCTTAAACCAAACGATCAGTGCACTTAACCACGTCCGTACACTACAACAATTCAAAAAGGAGCTAGAAATACTTCAATCACTCATCGGTTTCAATTTCTTTATGCAAACCTGAGATGACACTCACAAATTTTGACATTTCATATTCGAGTACCAGAACCTAAAGAACCGATGTCTTCCGGCGCTTAAGCTGCTGCTGCTCCCCTTCCGAGTGCTTACTACCTTCATAAAAATCAACTACCTCTTAAACAATCTCACCGCTCTCCTACTTCAAAAAAAAACCTCAAAATCTCTAAAAAGAGCTAAAAACTACTTCCTAATCAATCATCGCTACCACACATTTTTGACGCAAATCGTAACCCCGGCGTTCACGATTTCGACATTTCCATTTCAAGAACCAATACTTCGAAGGAAAACTATTTGCTTCCTGCGCTTTAAGCTGTGCTCTTCCGAAACCAAAAAGCCCGACCAAGAAAGGACCGTCATCACAACAGCACTAAGAATACGGAGAGAAAGAGAGAGAGAGAGATCCACTTGCCTTCAGACATTGGTCCTCCTCGCAGTTAAACGTCTTGTTGCGATTTCTAAACCAAATCCATCGCCAAATCATTCACCGCGATCCTTCCGGCCAAAATTCACAGCCGGCCGAATTGATCCACGCACATTGCGCAGGGGCAGCAGCAACCTCGGACAAACGGCTGCGACGAGGACGGGAGCATGGTTATGGAAGTTAGGGAGTGCGAGAGAGATCCATCGGAGGAGGCGATGGTCGGAAATGTCGGGCTCGAAGGGCAGGCGATGAGACGGGACGAGACGAGGGGGAGGCGGGGAGAAAGAAGGAGCGGAGGGAGAGGAAGAGGAAGAGAGGGAGAGGAAGAGAGGGAGAGGGAGGAGGGAGGAGGGGGGAGGAGGTCAAAGCCCGCCAGGCTCCGGAGATTGCTGAGGCAGAGCAGGAGGAGGAGGAGGAGGAAACCCTAGCGACATGGCCAGAGAGGAGCCCCGGGGGAAACACACACTAGGACACGGGGTGACCAAAAATGAATGGGGAAAGCGGAGGTTACGCCGTGCAGGCGTGGACATGAACGCTCTGTAGAGTGACTGTAGGAGTGTAGGAGTGTAAGCTTTTTGCTATAGCGGGACGGCCGTCAGGGTGGGCGCCACTCTCGTCGCACTTGCACGTTCCCTTCGTACAAGTCCCTCGTATGCACTGTTGAGCGCCCGGTCGACATTATATTGTTGATGGGTTCACAAATTTATCTCCCTTTTTCTCTTAATTTGTACAATGAAAACAATTATCCATTAGTAAAGAACATAGTCCTTTTTTAAATCTTATGATCATTTTTTTTAAATGTAATTTTTTAAATTGTAATGGTCATTAAACCCCCATTTTCTCCTAAATCCTAAAATAACTCTAGGCGCTTAAGGGTTAAGGGTTAAATTGGGATTTTGTGTTTGGTGCTAATTTGGCGATTGTCATTTTTTTTGGTGCAAATTTGGCTTCTTTCATTTATATTTTGGTGAAGTCCACACTCAATCCCCAATTTTTTAGTGCAAATTGACATCTAAAGGAAATGATTGTGGCATGACATATGGGAAAAGGGGGGCAAAAGCAACCCTTTCATTGGTGAATTCTAGCAAATTCTGGGGAATCACACTCAATGTTTTCAATGGCTTTGGTGCTAATTTTAGGCTCCTAAAATTTTTTGTAGCTTTCTAGCAATTTATTGCCCCAAAAAAAAACATCGCCCTAAAGAAAGAGTACATAAGTCCCTCTTATGGGATTCATAAAAGTTGGTATAACAAAAAATATAATTGGCATTTTATCATCAGATATTTTGTATGTGATCCTCGTGCAATCATGATCAAGCATACCAAATTTCAGTTACTAAAAACCAAAGTCCTATTTTTGGTAAAAAATTTTGTGTCAAAATCATGGTTTAACAAGGAAGTTGATTAAAAAATTTAGTGATGAATTTTTGAGATTTGTTTGCAAGGATATGTAGGAGACATCCATATGCACATCTTTGTTTCAAACAAACATTTCCAAAAAGTTTCAAGATTCCTCTATAGAGATTTTAATATTAGGGTGATCATGACCAAATTTAGTAACATATATATTTCTTTATGGAAATTAGTTTTTGTTATTTGACTCATACATTGTGATGAAGTTTGTACCTTTAAACATGATGATATGTTTATTTTGGCAAAAACTAATTTATTTATAATACAAACTTCTATGAATCCCATAAGAGGGAATTATGTACTCTTTCTTTAGGGTACTATATTGTAACTCCACACTTGGTTCTTCTGCATTTCCTCCCCTCCCCTCCCTTCACTCTTGGTTGTTGGGATGTTTTGACATAATCCTAAGGGTTGTTTCACACTATGACCAGCCAAGTCAAGAGACTATGGGATTGAGTGGCCAAACTTTGTTGAGAGGCCAACCAAATGGGCTGAAAATAGGTAATAAAATATTGTTTTTGACACCTTTGGCCGCTCTTAGTGTAAAGCCTCCAAAGGTCAAGTCCAAAGGCTAAACTCTTGACAATGAGCTTCCACGGCCTCTCAACTTGAATGGCCATATTGTGAAACCTCCAAAGGCCAAGCCCAAGTTGGAAGCCATAGCATTTATTAGACCTTCCAAATCCAATGGCCAAGATCTTGTAAGCTTTTGATTATTTTATGAAAACAATGTGACGGCCTCTCAACCATAGTTTGGGTCTTCATTTTTACTTGACCCAAACTATTGCCAAGAGGCCGTCAACCTTGGATGATAAAGTGCTGCCATGTAGACATTTGGAGGATGACAACCTTTGGAGTTTGGCCTCTAAAATGAAGGGTTGAGAGGCCAGACTCTCATTTTCTTGCAATCTGATTGGTGCAGACTGACGGTGTCTTGACCTTTGGCCATAGTGTGAAGCTGCCCTTAGAGCAACTCCACCCCTTTGCTACAACAACAAACGTGACTGGAGATTTGGAGAGCGACAAAGCGGGTAGATTGCAATAGCGGCTCCACAATTTAAGAAACCCTTCCCATTGCACTCATGCTAACCTTGTTCTTGCCAGAACCTTCCAGCTCTTTTCTCTAGCACTCTCAATTATAATTAGAAGATTCTACTCTTTAGTGAGCTCTAACGCGATCTCTCTAAACCTGCATAGTAGCGTGAGCGGAAGGTTGTAGTGTCTCTTTGTAATTCTTTGGAGATCGGTAAAGACTGCGCAGTGGAGGCCAAAACTCAAGTCTTGAGATCCTCTCTCAAAGGTGCAGGTTACATGTGCCTTTCTGTCTGCAGTGGCAATGCTCTAAGCGCAGTGATTCTGTACCACTTCCCTGTTTCCCCACGTCCCCTCAAATTTTCAAATTTTAATTGGTTGAAAGCTTGAAATTTAGAAATTCTAGCTTCATGGTACGTACTTTTTAAGTCTCAAAATTTGGTTGAGAGTTGGACCCAAACATCCATAAAGGGTGGATGGGCTTGTTGTTGGACTTGTGGAGGTTCATGAGGTGTGTGGTTCAATGTCTATTGGTGTTTATATTTGGTTCCATTCAATTCTCTAAGGTTTCACTAGAGTATGCTCATTTTTTTTATAAAGTGAACCAAATTAATCCGTAAATGCCAAACCTAGCTTTTGGATTGGTTATTAGTGTAATTTTGAAAATCGTTGACCTTTAACCTCGTATGATTAGAAGCGCAGATTTTGAACAGTACTGTAATAAGGATGCAGCCGGGTCTCGTCTAAACTAAAACTTTGTTTTTCATCCATTCACAAGTTAACCTTTTAACGACCACACCCATTTTCACAAAATCTATTGAAATCAGGGGCTGTAAGCTTAGATTTGGAATTGACTCAAATATGGACACATTTTCAATAATCTAACCATACAAATGGGAAGTGCACCTTGTTTATTGTAGAGCACCAAAATTTCAACTAAATTTACCGTTGGAAGTAAAATATTATAATGATTGAGTGAGCCGTATGCGGAAAATCTCTTGTGTTTCATTCTTGTATAATTTTGAATGTTAACCTTTCATGCAAGTTTTGATTGAGAAAAGCCCTACATCTCTAGAAAGCAAGGTTTCCCACCTTTCCAACAAGACTAGTTTCACACAAAATAGACAAAAATAGCAATCACAAGGTGTAGCTAAGTGGACAAAAAGAGTCAAAAAACCCACTTACTTTGCTACCCTAAAACAGTTCTACAAGAAATTTGATAATTATTCTGGAAAATCCAATTGGTGAAAACAATCAAGAATTGGCCTTAAATGTAAGATGAGAAATTCTAAAGCCAAAATGACAACAACATTTTTGTAGATCTTCAAATACTACAATTATACTATTACCGCATATGAAAACAATACAAGCGTATTTCCTAAGCAATTTGAATTTTTTAGAATTGTGCAATTGAAATTTGACATTCTTCTTGCATACTTGATGTATTGTGTTGTTGCTTTAATCCATCATTGACAAAAAATGGATACATATTTTGAAACCATGCCGTATAAACACCATTATTTATCAACTCACATACCCAATTGCATTGGGATTTCTTTAGATGGATGCAAAAAATTTGTGATCATATGCGTACTTCAAGACCAAATTCTAAATTATTGAGCAATTTCAACCTACAGGCCAAAAACCACTCCTAGCAACCAAAATATGGTCATGTGGTCCTTAAAGGGTTAACCCTTGAGCGCCCAGAGTTATTTTTGGATTTAGGAGAAAATGTGGGATTTAATGGCCACCACAGCTTGGAAAATTACATTCAAAAAAAGTGACCGTAGGATTTGAAAAAATACTATCTTTTGTGCTGATGGGAACCAGACATGACTGTTTTCACTCTACAAATTAATAAAAAAAATGAGATAAAGTTGTGGGCCCCAACGACAGGATCCTGTCATTGGGGCACTCAGGGGTTAATAGAGTCATGTGGTTTTTTAAAGTTCGTTTGGTAACAAGTCTCAAAAAATTGTGTGAAAAAGTCAATAGTTCAATGCAAAAAAAAGTTGTTTCATGTTAAAAACTTGCCTCTTCAATTCAAACACATATAATTCATTTAATTATTAGAAAACATATTGCTCCGATGCATCTTTTAAAATTGCCACAATTAGCATCCCTATTCTGTAAACTTAGAGAAAAAAACATTGTGAAAATCGTTAATTTCCAGTTTATCACCGATCATGAAAATAATATTGAATTATTTATTTCAATTTTTATTGCTAAATAGTGATGTTAGCAACGGTCCCTTCTTTTAGATTGCACTTCATGACCCATCATCGCATTTTAAAACTTGAGTTGGTCCACTAAAGGGTTAAGAATTAATGAACCAATATTTGAGTCAATTTCAATTTAAACTGGAGGTCATTGTTAAATAGAGAGCAACAAATTATTTCAAACGTGATATAGTAATAGCACAATCATTGTTATAATAAGCTTTTGGTGATTTGCACAAATACCGTTTACTATGAAATTGATCTTTTTATATCAAACCTCCACTCTTATATTAAGGCAACTAATTAAAAACCGCAACTGATATTGGTTTAGAAATTTCAAAGAATTTTTGTTATTAAGTTAAAATGAAAATGTATGTATAATGATTTTTGGTGTTATATAATGATTTTTGGTGTTATATAATGATTTTTGGTGTTATATAATGCTAATTAGCAATTCAATCGACAAGATTAAGTAATAAAATAGTTTGATGTCTAATTTTACCTTGGCCAAGGGTCCAAGAAGACTTCATAATCTATTCAAACACCTCAAAGTACTTCTTCTACTCAAACACCCAATTTGGGTTTAAACAAACCAAAGATTACTAATACTACATATACTCAATTAAAAATAGTAACTCAAAGAAGTAAACAAATAGCTCTAGACTACAAGAAAATCATGGTCGAATCTACAAAAAGTTGACAAAGATTGTGACCTAATCTATACTATATTGTAGATTATTGTAGATTAGGTCACAATCTTTGTTAACTTTTTGTAAATTCAACCATACTTTTCTTGTAGATATATATACTACTATTCATATAAGCATTCATTGAACAACACAAATGTAGTTCATAACTAAGTGTAATGGTTATATAGCAACAAGAAAAAAAAGGGCTCCTCTAAACTTGGCATTTTGATATATAGTCAAATCCAAGGTTCAAGTTAGCCTTCCAACTCACAATCTAAATCCTAATTGATAGCATTGAAACTTTACCAAGGACTTTGCTGTGCATAACAATTTTCAAATAAATGCAAAATTAACTATTCAAACAAGGCAATTAACGTGTACAGGTTCAGTGGGAGGTTTCAAACTTGGATTGATTTATGTTCACGTTGATACATGCTTTTTATAATATAGTGTGTGTTACATCAAATAAGCGTTTGTTTGCAATTAATCACCTTTAAAGATAATTATTTGCCAATTTTATGATTTTTTAGAGCTTCATGGTCCTTGTTGTGCAAGAGTGCCCCATCTTAATGTCGCACTCCAAGTTATTTATTTATTTATTTTGACAACACTACAATCAAGTTGTATTCAAGTTTTGTAACATTTACATCGAGATTTTTTTGAAATCAAATGAACAAACATTTCAGATCAAAATGGGAAATGTTTAGATTGATCAAAGTCAATATACCCAATAATTTAAAACCATATAAATTATTTATAATATAATGGGCGCTTTCAAGATTAGGATTTCTTTTTATATTGTATTATTTGTAATTTGACACAATTTATAATAAAATATTGTTTGTTGATTTTGGTAAGCTTGGAAAAGACAAGGCGTAAAAATCTATGGATTAGGAGTTTACAAGGTAAATTTTTGAGGAGTTTTGATTTTCATGGCGATAAAAAACATCAACATGCAGCTGTACAATAAATTTTACACTTTTTGTTTTCAAACTTTCAAGAAACGTAAATAAAGATTTGGTTTTTTTATTCAAAGCATTCAAAGATTTCAAATATTATATTAAAGTATGTTGGTGGATTTTTCACAAAAAAACTTTCTACATTGTTAACCCTTGAAGGGCCCAAACGCCCTTTTGCAGCCGTATGTATGACCATATGTACAAACGTATTTGAGTTGCTCTGAGGACTTTTCAAAAAATATTATGTACCCACCATCATAGAATTCTTCAATATGTATGATTGTAACACTTAATTTCTAACTAATTCAAAATTCTGAATATTGGTTGCGACCATATTTGGTACCGTAGCTCAAGAGCCCAAGAGCCCTTCAGGGATTAATTTAGAGATCACTTCAAATTCCATAAAAAGACATCAAAAACTCACAAAATAGATGAATGCTAAGATGTAATAATAGAGATATTTTGACCTTGAATCCAATTAAGTTACCGTAACCAACTATCAAAATCAATACACCACTTAAACTGTTATTGCTTTTCCAATTTGAAGTAAACATTTAATACAAGTCTATGAAGTTTAACTAATAAATCCTTCGGCTATATATCTAACTCAAAATATAAGGTTTTGAAAGAATCTTACGGAATTTAAAAGATGCATTTTAAATGTTTTTTTAGCCCTCTCTCGTACATTTTATCTGCTATACTAAAGAAATTCAAGACAAAATAAAATCCAAAAACAGAAAACCATATTCTAAGGAAAGAAAATATATAATTTTGTCAATTTGTGGCATCTATAAATTGCACAAAGCAAGATCATTCTTATTAATTTTACTCCCAAAAGATGTTTCATTTCATGACATCAAAATGTTCTTCAATAATTATGGTCTTTATGTTTGCATCAACTTTTCTCAGCTTTATCAACCACTTTTGTTGTTGATTTTTGCACATTTTCATCCACATAGATCAAACCATGTGTGGAGTGCATATTCTTGTTAAAGGGTAAATCGAATAAATGGCACTATGTGTTCATATTAACATGTTGCAAGTGTTATCAAATCGTTTGAATTTTAAATAAGAAATTTGTGATAATACAAAAGATATAGAGGGTTTTTTTTAGCTTTTCCAATTTATAAAAAATGTGTACCCATGTGCAAAAATTATGGCCAATTTTTGTTTTCTAGCAAAGCAATTAGCCAATTCTACCCTAAAAAAGGAACAAAAGTGATCCTCTCACATTTGAGCGCTTGTTTGTGTATTTAAAGGTTAACAAATACTTGTGTGGCAATTCAACAAAGGGAATTGATATGTGTACTACACCCTTTGAACTACTGTACCACACTCCCCATACCACACTCCCCATACCACACTCCCCATACCACACTCCCCATACCACACTCCCCATACCACACTCCCCATACCACACTCCCCATACCACACTCCCCATACCACACTCCCCATACCACACTCCCCATACCACACTCCCCATACCACACTCCCCATACCACACTCCCCATACCACACTCCCCATACCACACTCCCCATACCACACTCCCCATACCACACTCCCCATACCACACTCCCCATACCACACTCCCCATACCACACTCCCCATACCACACTCCCCATACCACACTCCCCATACCACACTCCCCATACCACACTCCCCATACCACACTCCCCATACCACACTCCCCATACCACACTCCCCATACCACACTCCCCATACCACACTCCCCATACCACACTCCCCATACCACACTCCCCATACCACACTCCCCATACCACACTCCCCATACCACACTCCCCAGGTAAATTTCAGAATTCTACCATCAAAAAGCTGAATTTGAGAATTTGGAATTCAGATTTGGACTTAGAGACCATGGTTTTGTCTAGAACCATAACAAAAGTTGCAATTCAACAACACCCAATGAAAAAGTTTAGCTAGAGATAAGTGTTATTTATACTTTTGTTTGTAAAAAAATATAAGGTTTTTCTTTGGGTATTGTTGATTATTGCAACTTTTTTTATGGTTTTGGACAAAATTATGGTCTCTAAGTCCAAATCTAAATTCCAAATTCTCAAATTCAGCTTTTTGATGGTAGAATTCTGATATTTACCTCAGGAGTGTGGTACAATAGTTCAAAGGGTGTGGTACAGTAGTTCAAAGGGTGTGGTACACATATCAATTCCCTTCAACAAATTCTTGAAATCCAAATGTTGAAAACACCTATTTTGTTATTGCAATATAATGTGCACTCATATCTTTCCAATAACTCATTAATCAACTTATAAATAATAATAAACACAAAATCTCTTTCAAAATGGTTGCTTTTCCGCTTGACCAAGAGCTTTAGAGCAATAATAGTCCACTACTAGTTGAATATGAAGTAAAATCTGTTGATAAAAAAGTTAAAAAAGTTTTAGAAAGAGTTTCAAGCTTCTTTTTCTCCATTTTCAATCTGAAAAAAACAATCTAGAGATTGTTTTTTTAACTAGGGCCTGCGGCCTCGACTTAAGGATTTTCGCGAGAGTGGTCAAGCACTTTGTGAAAGAATGACTGTTTTCGTTATCAAATTACAAAATAGATATACAAACTGTATAGAATCATCATTCACTGGAATGGGATAAGTTATTAATTTTTGTAATCTGTTTGAAATATTAGAATCCACCAAAGATATGATAGGTATTTGTAATTGATTGGCTTCAAGTATAGCCATAGAATTTTTATTTGCATTTATTATTACTAAACAATCTAGAATATAGTGTGTCATGATTCCTTCAAAACATTTTTGCATCTTTCTAAAATGCGGAAAAAAATCGAAGGGCGACGATATAGAGGCGTTTTGGAATGCGCAGAGAAATTCTGAAAGTGTTTTTGTACATTCTTCATATGTTTGCGATTGGTTAAAAATCCTCCAATCCATTTATGATTGATATAGCTCTAATTGGTTGTTTTTGCCATTTGTTGAACTATTTTATTATATTCTAGATCGGTATTTACTACTAAAAATGGCCTTTTGCACAAATAATAGATTCAATAAAATTACAAGCCCTTCGTAAACAAATAAGTGTTTTTTCTAAATTAATAATAGCCATTTCATTTCTAAATCCGTATAAATATCCTTGAAAATTAGAAGTAGGTATTCGATGGCCCAGATATGCATTTGTACTTAATAATTTTTGAATAACCAACAAACTAGAATTGTACATAGTTCCTTTTTTTAATTTCTGTTTAGATAGCTCAAGAGAATTGCTTTATTTTGAGCATAGATCCATGAGCTGTGAGCGATGAGCTTGGAGTTTTTGTTAGAATACTAAATTTCAACTATAATTGTGTATATAGCACTATGATTGTGCATTTTAAATATTTATCCCTTGAAAAATTTGTTGTTTTCTTAGTTTTACCATTGATTTTGCACTCAAAACCCATCAGTGCTCACAATTTTTTGTGGCTTGCTACTCACAACTCAATGTTTCATGCTCACATAATAGCATTATCCTTGGAGAAACATGCAACTTTCTAAATGCTAGGATTTCACACGGTTTATGACTTAGACAATAATAAATGTCATTAAATATTTGTTTATGAAAAAATATTGTAGTACTAGAGAGTATTTATATAGAGCTAAACTAGTTGGTAAACTCATTTAGCAAGCTAAATGAACACCAAATGATGCCTTCCATCAACATGCATCCATCCCCATGCCTCCCATCCCAATGTCCCCCATCCCCACGCTTCCCATTACCATGCCTCACATCCTTGCCCCATCTCCATGCCTCCCATCCCCATACCCCCCATCCCCATGCCCATTAGGTAACACCGATCACTAATGACCAAACAAACATGTCCAATTGCAATTTGTTGCTACATTTAGCAAAGCTAAAAAACCATGGTGATTCCATTTAGCATAATTTAATATCTTATTATACAAAAGAATTGGGTGTGTTTGTGTATGCGCGCGTGTGTGTGTGTCAATTTGATGAATCCATTCCAATTATATAACTTTTGTACTTTTAGTTTTATACTCTACTCTATTTTTATTGTGGATATTGAACTAATTTTTTTCATCTTGGTTAAACTTGGACTCCACTCTATTTTAAGGTGGACTTTGAACTAAAAAGGATTCATCAAACCAACGCACACGCACACATGCACACACACATCATTTTTTAAGTGCTAAATGTAAAGAAATTAGTGTGGGAACAACTTAAATGCACTATTTAGTGTAGAGATACTAGAAGAAAAACAAGGATGAACAACTAGGTCACCAGAACTGTCTTGCAGCTGCACAACAACTCCACAACATTTGCACAACTACAATCTAGTTGTGCAATTGTTGCGTAGTTGTTTGTGGAGTTGCAAGGCAGTTCTGGTGACCTAGTTGTTGTGATTTGTGGAGTTGTTTATCCTTGTTTTTCTTCTAGTGAGATGGGGACACAAAGATCCATTCCTCAATCACACTCCTCCCATGCAATCAATACTTCACTAAATTTAAATTTTAAAAGTACATATGTTGAAAGTTCTAATAATAGATTGAGAATGTATTGGTTTTAGATTAGTGGTGGACTTATAGTGATTTTAAAAGCATTTAAATCATTCTTTGATGCTTTTTTAAATGATTTTTTATTAACACTTCTCTTAATTTGATTCATGTCAAATTTAAGTGCATTGTGTCCCTCTTTCTATCTACAATAAGAGGCTTGCTTGAGTTGGGGCAGTTTTAAGCTCTAAAAAGTGGTTAAAACTTTAAATTTTTTTTGGTAGAAGACTAAAAGTTGATGAATATAGCATATTTGATAGTACAAAATTGCACTTGACAGGGTTAAAGGCATTTAGTTGGAATACTTTACTTTTCAAAATTTAACACATATTTTCCCCCTTTATAGGCTTTCAAAATATGTAATTGGTTTTAGATTTGGCAAAGAATTAATTAAGGTTGTATGCTCTAATTGCGACCCTTTCAAAAAAAGGGCCACATAGTAACTTAGGGAAGGATATGAAGTGGTTTTTGAATGGACCCCTTCCAGTCATAGAAGAAAAGGTATATTTTATTACAAGAGCCAATCACACTCCTTGATTTCACCCATCTCTTCACAAGTTGCAAGGGGACGGTTTATGGGAGACCTAGAGTCACAAATAGTTGTTTACTATAAAAAAAATTGAAAATTCATCAACAATTCAATAATCCTTCAAAAAACATGAAAAAAAGTGTGTTACAATTTGCATCCATCTCTCTTTGTTTAAAAATTAAACAAAAAATCTTTTTTGTCTTGAAAAAACCATAAAAAGAAAACTAGCCCTTAAAATGACAATTTTAGAGCATACTACCTTATATGAGAAGGATTTGAGTAAGGAATGGATCTTTTTTGTCCACTCCTGTAAATACAACATTCGATGGATGAATAGTTTGTCTTCGTCATCCAGTGCCAGTCTCGTCATCCATCTAGACCCCACAACTCGGCGATTAGGGGTTAAGCTTGCGGGGGAGGATTCCGGAGTAGAAAGAAGAGAAAAAGAAGAAAGAATTGCTTTTCCTCATAAACTTAACGTCCTTCTCTGTCGGGGAATGTTTCTACAATCACTAGAATCTCTCTCTCTCTTCGTCGCCATCACAAAAAAAATTTCTCCTCCGTCGTATTCGTCATCGTCGTCGTCGTCGTCGTCGTCTTCCCTGTCTTCTCTCTCGCGGCAGATTTCTTCCTCTGTTTTCCTCTGATTTCTCCGTTTTCCTCTGTTTTCTCTGTTTGCTTTGTTTTCTCCGGTGGAGTTTGTCTTACCTTAATGGCTGCCGCTTAAGCTCCCGTCGTCCGAGGTCATGGACGGCATCCCGTCTTCTTCTTCCGCGGAGGCCTCGACTTCCTCCGCCATCCGCCATGCTTCCGGAAGGACCGAATTGGTGGAGGAACCTGCACTCTCGGGGCCGAGCTGGCAGGATTCTGCGCGCGCCATGACAACGACGGAGAATGATGGCGCGGCATGTGAGGCTGTGGAGTTCGAGGATTTGTTCGCGAATCCGATTGAGCAGGGCTCGAATTTGGAGTTTAGGGTTTCTAGGGCTGGGAACGCCGTTGTGAATAACGAGGTTGTGGAGGGATTGGTTGTGAAGGAGGAGAGGGAAGCATTTCAGGTGGCCATGGAGGATGGGAGTGACGATGTGAATAAGGTAGAAGAGGAGCCGGACCGAAGAGAGGCAGTGCTGAAGCTGGAATCGCAGAAGAAAACTTTCCAATCGCAAGTTGAAGAACTTCGCCGTGTCGTTACTTTGCAGTGCGGCCTCACGGGTGCTAACCCCTTGGACCAAGAGCTGGTGCGAACCATTGATTTTTGCATATTCATGTTTGTTTGAGATGTTTGTTTCAAGAATCAATCATGTCTTGGTTGAAGTGTTAGGGTAACGCACACACTGGTCAGAGATGACGGTTATTGGTTAACTCGTCCGTAATGTTTTTCCTACGGTGCACAATTGGAGAGTAGTGATGTTTGTTGTCACGTCTTCTTGCACGTGTGGCATTAGTGGAGGTTGTCGTCTTGAAGACTTTAGTTCGTACAAGTTTCGCATATACCGATGCTAGGCATAGTGAGCCTTGTGATGGACTGTACTTAGTTGTTGCATTTCTGATAAACCGGTAAACCCTAAGACCTCCGATTAATGTTCTGGCCGTAAGGCGATATGTTAATTACCTCAGTGGTTTCGAATGCCTATGAAGAGTTAGGGATTTTATTTTGAGACTCGTATGCTCATGAATTTCAATACGTTTTCTATGACTAAATTAATGTTACACGTTTTGCAGGCCTCTGCAGTTCTTGGAACTAAAGAAGGTATGATCCTGGACGTTCTTGGGATGTTCGTAAGCCATTGGGCATAGGTTATGCGGTATATTTGGGTTACGAGAATTGCGCAAATCATAAGTATTATGCTCGAGTTTTGCTCGGTAGAATTGAACTTTGCAGAGTTTTTAGTTGTGATTTCTGATTGTCTGTATGCACTTTTTACTTACAAGTTCATTTGTCAAGCTGAGCAAGCACTGCGCATTGTGGCAGTGAGACAAACGTACAACCTCTCAGCGGAGACTTTGAAGTATTTGAAAGATGTCTTTGCTATCAAAGATACACTTACGAAGACAGAAAATCGTTACGTTGCCCAGAATTGTGGTGCTACGCAGACTCAGGTGGTTTTGTCCTGTTAACTTATAAGCTGTTTGCGTGGACCAGTCAGTCCTTTCCCTCTCTCTTTTCTGCGTAGCGGCACTTGCGCATTGAATAATAAGATTGTGATGTTTATCTTTGTTTTTCACACATGTAAAATTCTATCTACCTTCTGTGCTTTATCAAATTTAAGGGAATTGTTGAAGGCATTTATAGTTAATGTAATTCAGACTTTTGTTGGACTATGGATATTCCAGTTTCAGAATCTGACTTCTTAAGTTTATTCCTGGAGGCTCCTCAGGTGCGAGACTTTTTTGCATCACAGAAGGCCCGAGTGAAGGCTTATATTCAACAATGCTTAGATGAAGCTAAGCCGCACATTTCATATCAAATTGTGGAGGGTCGACCCGACCAGATGCTTGAAAATAACCTTAGCTTTGCAAAGCTGACGGATGTGGAGTCTGTAGAAACACTGCTGGAAACAATGCGACGAGAGCTATACTTCATGCAACAAGAAAAGCTTCTCCAAATTATATTACAGACAGAGCAAGGATTGATGCTAAGAAGGTATATTTCTACTTTGTTTTATTTTGTTTTTTACGAACATCTTTTTCTCTCTTACTATCATTCAGAATTTTCTTGAAGTCGATGTCCAGTGTAAACTGGGCGTTTTAGGAATTATTCTTGGCAAGCAGGTTTTATCTGACAATTCTCTTCTTTATTTTGATCATGCTGTAAGTCCATTCTGTATATTAAAAGCATCTTGTATCACGGTAGTTGATTTGCCACATTTTATGCAATATTCTATCGGCAGATTCTTGGAAAAAGGGGGGCTTAAGGTTTTGTGTGCGTGGTTGATCACTGCTGCTGCCGATGAACAGACCAGTGTCCTGCGGCAATTGCTACACGTACTGATCGAGACCTATGGTTCTATTCTAATGTACTCAATGTCCTATGGATTTTCAAGACGCATATTTATCTGTTGTGTTTCGTAGGGAGTGGCGTAGATTCAAGCTGTCTGTATTAACTAGTAGGTGATGTTAATTGTTTGCAAATGCAGTACCTGAGAATAGTAGAATCTTTTATTTGTTTTGCATTACTTAATGCCTCTAGTTTGGGAGCAAGTTTTAAGGTGACAATTATTTGCAGGTTTTATCCCATTTACCTATGAGCTGTGCTGTCCCCCTCCAAGTATCGGCACTATTGCAACCTGTTAATAAACTCCGTTTCTACTTTGTACAAGGCGAGTGTTTCCTAGTTCTGTGACTTTTCCCTCGGTTTCCCTGCTATCTGGAAATCTTAATCATCATGCACTGTACTGAATATTGGCCGTCTTGTACTTCTTGCATGTCAAAGTTTTGAGGACTTACGGAATTCTTTGTGTGTGATCCTGCTATTGCTCTGGGCGTCAGATGTCTCAAATTCTGCTCGCATTCTTATGTCGAAATGGAGCAATATCTTCAGGAACAAGGATGAGAGTGGAGCTCTCGTGGACTCTCCTGGGCCGGGACCTGCCACGAAAGGTATACAACCTGGTGTTATCATGTGCGCCTTGTATAGGTTGATTAAAGTGTGGATGCGTTTGCCCTGTGGAGATTTTTTACTCCTCGATAGGTTGACTTCTAGAAGTGCCTGAGTTGGCCTCGGTTGCGTAGTTCTATTATGCAGAGCTTTTTATTGGTCTCTTTTTTAGTATTTTCTTGTTCGATGCAATTCCATCGCGTTCTGTTACGTATTCACTACATCAGAATTTTGTTGTTGTGAATTGAACGAATATTTATACTTTACTTAAGCCATTTTACTTCACGTACTACATTGACATCAGTCACTATTGTTTTGCAGACAGTCTGGACGTTCCGCAAAGAGTTCAGAAGAGGCAGAGGTACATGGATCGCTATTGCGTCGAAGCAAGGCTTCCACTTGGTTATATTAGTCGATGCCAATACATGCACATTAACTAATATTGTTTCATCAGTTCTCAATGTTTCTAGATCATATCTAAATTCGACGACTGTATTTACTCACTCATTTTAACTGCGGAAGTTCATTTGTCAATTCAATGTTTTGCATCTTTGGCTTGCAGGGATCCTGGGTCGATTGTGAAGAAGATTGAAGGAGGTCTTGCGAGGAAAAAAACAGGTTTGTACTGTTACTTGTAGCTCATATTCTCGATGCTTAAAAGTGTTGACAAGTGCTTTATTGCTGGTTGAATCGTCCCTTTGTTAGTTGAAGGCGCATTACAGAAATCTGAGGCAAATGCCCTCGTCTCTTTACTACAGTGGAGTCGGTGAAGGGTCAGTCTGATTCAGCGCGGACCTCAATTAGAGCACTTCTGCCAGGAGAGGCAATGAAGTCATCTGGATTGACACATGCTGCTACTGGCGGACATATTGCTAAACCTAAGTCTGATACCAAGTCAAAGACGATGGTCAAGGACTTAGCAAATTACAGTGCCTCAAAGGTAAAAGCATTAGCAGCAGTGCAGCGCAATTTTCGGAAAACTGCCCCACGCAAGGGAGTTCCCCAATATCAAGCTGATATCAAACCTCGTCTTTCAGAAATTGCGGCGGGGGATGAAATCGGCGCTACTCAGGCAATGGATGTAAGTGATTTTCGGCAAGTTTTTAAACAACGTTGCTCGCGGGTCTTTTTGCACAGTGCTCACTGAAGTCAGAAATTTAGGAGAGCTTCAGAGTGTAAAATGTGCAGTTTACATTTTGAGGTTTGCTAAGCAAGACATGTGATTCAGACAACGTTCTGGGATTCAATGTTCTATCTATTTTGATAGAGTTGATTTTTTAAACGTTTTATATGTTGAAGACAAGACATTTTTGCGAAGGCCTTATTTTAATTGTAGGATCAGTTCAACATGTTTCATTATGATCAACACTACTTCTTCATTCTGCATGTCTGTATGTTCAAGCGTTGAGTCTTTGTGCATTTTCTTGAGTGTCTGTAAAGTGAACCTGCAACTGATCAGTGCTAATTTTTGGCAGGTTGGAGTGAATATTACTGTGTCAAGTATTTCATCCTGCACTCAAGTAACGTCAGCACAAGCGCTGAAGGATAGGTATTTTTCTTCATGTGCAATATCTGTCTATCTTGGCCAGGTTGTACGTCTTGCTCTGCATATACTATAAGATTTATTTGCTAGTCGCCAAGCTAGAGATGAGCAAGTTTGCTCTTGTACTAAGGTAGCAAATTCTTCGTTGTCCCGTCTGCTTTTATGTTTTTGGAATATTTATTACAAGACTGGAGTTTCTTGCTGGTTAGATGTAAAACATCCAGCCATATGTTGGTTTTAGACTTTAATGATTTCAACGAGTAACTGTTTTGTAGAGCGGATGATGAGTCGAAGGGTACTGCGACAGTGGCTGCTGCAAAGAGTACTGTTAGGAGCTCCAGTACCTTTCCTGTTTCAGATGCTGCAAACATTGCAACACCAGTGTCAAGAAAACATTTACTGGGTGATCGTATCCTTCTGTTTTCGCATATATATATTTCTACGTATAACAGGACACGTGTTTAGTTGCTGTGTTATTGTTTACCATACTTTGAAAACTTCTTAATCTTGATTCCTGTATAACAGTTGCAGATTTCCTGAATCTGAGTCGTTTAGGCTGCTAGAAGTTCTTGGTTATGATGCCTTTGCAAGTTTTTACAGTGAAATGGGTTCCTGTTTCCTATTTCTCATCTTTTGAGATCTTTATGGGTTTATGTGTTCTTATTCTTTTTTCACCGCTAGTAGTTATTAACATCTATGAAAATCCCCTTAACTTGTACTCGATCAGAGCATAAGGGAAGGCGAAAGTTGCTACCTGTGGAGGATTTGGGAAATGGCAATCGTTGGAGAGAACCCACTGCAAGACGTCCTGTCATAGAAGTAGGCAAAACCTCACGTCCCCTTTCAGCCGATGAGATTCGGAAAGCCAAATTGCGTGCCCGCTTGATGCAACTACCAACAGCTGGTACTAGTGGTAACAAGTCTGTGAGCACACCAGATCTATATAGCAGTAGAGGTAAACCCTCACCTGTTGGTGATGGCTGGTCGCTGGACAGGTATGCGAGTATGGATGGAGGGGATAGACCTACTCAGATTGGGGGTGGGGTTCCTCTTCCTCGACCTACGACATCTAATGTCGATGTCACTTCTACTCCTAGACAGATCCTAGATGACAAGACTTTTGATTCACTGCTGGCTGAACAGGCTAGTGAAGCTAACGTTGCTGAGTTAGAGCAAGCTATTAACACACAAACAAGTCCTGTTTATGTGGATACTCTCGAGGAAGGAGCAGAAAGTACTGCTCATTTGCATCATGCCGCTCTTCCAGGGAGTGGCTCCAACCTGGGTCAAGCTACGAGTATTGAGCTGGATGATGTTGACAGAAACCCTTTGTCTCCCTCAATCGCTGTTGCTCTATCTGCAAAGCCTATGGACATAGTACCTGATATAGCGGAAGATATCAATGTCGTAAATGACTCAACGAATGTATCACCTGAGGACCCAGTGAATGTATCACCAGCCACGGATTCGTTGATGGAGCATGCCCCAGAGGAAAGTCGAGGTCGTGACGTTTCAGCTCCTGGGAATGTGTCTGGCAAAGGCAGTGAAGCTCACTCCGTTCCTTGGGTTGTACCGTCAGGTTTGTGCTTTCAAGGGTTCAATTCCTGGCGTTTTTGCAATCAATGCCTTCACTCATTTGGATTTTGTCGTTTCAATTTTGTTAATATTGGTAGTTGCAATCTAGTAGGATGCTGTGGGCGTGTTAGTTGATGGATGGTTTTGTGGTCGAAGATTGCCTTCTTGGTAAATGGAAATGTTCGTTGGTTCATAATTACATATCTTTTCCAAATTTTTGTTTTAATATTCCTTTGCAAGCCGAGACGAAATGAATGTACAGTTTAAGACCTGGACGGCCCAGGTAGATATGAAATATAAGCCTTTTCCATGTGTGCAGCTTTTAATCTGAATCCTGCGTGGGGCGTTGTGGCTGGAGACGCTAGTAAAGAGCTTGGATTTCAGGCTGCTCGTGTGAAACGAGAGGAAGAAGAGATCTACTCTGTCGTGTTTCCTGTCCCTGACAATCCCAAAGATCTGTGGGACGAAGAACCTGTTTACGACGACACTCTGACTCCTGAAATACCAGTCGAGGTCTTGGAGTGCGCTTCGGGTAAAGCAAGTTCTCCTATCGCTGTTGTCAATCACGGTGTAGAGTCTACTCCCTCGACGAACGGTAATGCCAAGATTCTTTCTGAGCCACCCGTCGCAAGCACAAATGTACCTGCAGCACAGCAGCAGAGCGAGAACGCAGCCCCTGGTCACGACCCCAACCTACTCGCGCTTCTTCTTAGCAACCCACACCTGGTGTCGCAGCTTGCTGCACAGCAGAGAGGAGATAGCGGCTTGGCAGGTCTCTCTGCACTTTTGGGCATGGAAAACGGAGGTGCACCGCGAGAAACCACGAGTCAGCCAGCAAATGTTACAAATGTAAGTGTTCCCCTTCGTGGTGATCTGCATGTTTTCTCTCTTCTAAACACCCTCCGCGCTTAGCAAGTACTCCCTCTGTCCCTCTAAAAAGCTCCAAATCAGACACATTTCTTGTACCACTAAAAATCTCTCCCTTTTGCTAATTGCAAACGCTGAGAAAGCGTTTGCCATGTTCAATGATCTCACGGGGGCAAGTTAAGCAATCAGAGAGCATTCCTCTCCTAGCAAGCTTGAGGTACCATTGCTACTAATCTCTAAATCATCAATAATGAGGAGCTGACATCATGCACAAATATGGTACTTCTTGCATGGAATTTGGGTGCCCAAACGGCGACATCAAAGCTGGAGATTTTGCATACATTTGGTAGATGGTATATTGATTCTAGAATGCATGTTTCACTAGCACAACGACTAAAAATACAATTAATCCTTTGCTAGGAAGCTTTTTGGACGTTTTTAGAGGGACAGAGGGGAGTAGGAAACAAACGACTTTGAATGGTGAAGCGAATGCGTGCCTGTGGCTCACCGTTGGTTTGCGTGTGTTCCTGTACAGATTCCAGCTTCAATGCAGCAGCAGCAGCAGCCCCGAGAGGAGATTGTCAATACAGGTAATTTTCAAGGTGGCCAACCGCTGTCCACATCTGCTGGTAATCATCACCCGTTTTCAGAAACCAATGCAGAGCCGATGAGAGTCGTCGAGGATACCAAGACAGCAGCAGCGCCAGCGCCAGCGCCCAATTGGGATGTTCTGCATCCTGACTGGGCTCTGCCGATGCCGCCACCACCGCCGCCACCACCACCACCACCCTCCGCAGCAACATCGCCGCTGGAACAAGCAAACAACAGCAGCAATCTACTGCCTCCACCGCCTCCGCCGCCGCCACCGCCTCCTGGTAGTATGCCGCCGGGGCAGGAGTTCGTTCCATCAGCATATAATGGTAGCTTTCAAAAGTCGCCTAATGCGCCCTACACTTGGGCTCCTTTGAACACTCTTATGCACACCACTACTGGTAAACTACAGTTTGATTCGCTTCATCTTGGACGAGGGAGACCACCTCCGCCCGTTGTGAGTCACAATGTGAATGGACCAGCTCTGCCTGATCACGTTGTCGATGACGTGGCGCCTACAACTACTACAGCAGCACCACCAGCGTCCTTCAACTGGCCACCGCACGGAATAATCAACGCTCCTGTCAACCATCGTAATATTGCTAATGCGCATTCGGTGCAAGGAAGTGTGTCCAGTAATTGGAATGCCACCGTGGGTTTCCAGCACCCTCAGCAACAGCAGCAGCAGCAGCGATTGCCTGAGCCTCCTTTGTGGCGACCGGCTGCCCCGGTTTCGACACTACCGCCACCCCCTCCGTTGCCATCCTTCTTAGCTCATGCTCCTACCAACCGGTATTGGCAACCTGCCCCTCCCTCGCACCTCCCTCCCTTTAGACCCCAGGACTGTAGGCCTCACCACCCGTCTCCTTGGCACCTCAACGGATCCAATTTTGGCCCCAATCGTTGAAACGTTCTTTGGTATGGTGGGTTTTTTTTCCTTGACAATTCTCTCTCTCTATATATATTTTGCCTTTTTTCTTTCCATTTTGAGGGAGTAGATTGAACAATTCTGAGTTTCAGTATTCCGACTGCTTAGCATTTCCCATTTAGACCCGTAGGACGCTTCATTTATGAGTTGAAAGTACCTTTTTTGTATATTGAGAATGGAATCTAGTACGGTATGCTCAGCTTTTGCCCGACGTTGTTCAGAAGTGGTGATAGCCTTCGTTCACTTGATTGTCGTTTGGCGCTTTTTGTCGGATTGATTTACTTTTCAGTTTCTTTTTTTGTTTTTTGTTTTTTTATTGGGGTGGTATTTTTAAGTATGAGTTTTCAGATCTGTTTGATTGGAGTTTGAGAGTTTTGGTTCTGGAGTTGCTTCATAAACTTTTGTTAACATCGCTTTTGGTGTTGTGTGCACAATAGTTCTGATGGACTCAATCGTAATTTTGTTCTTTACCTTTTTCTTGTTTTACCTCTCTCGAAAGATTCCCTTTTTACCTCTTTTTTGCTTATATTATTACTGTTCGTCTTCCTAGAATTTTGGGAGGTTGGTAGAGGTTTTTGAAATTTAGGAAAAAAATTGAAGTTATTTGTTGGTTGGATCTATGAATGTATTCTTCCATTTCTGAAGTTAATATGCTGATTTGTATCTATTCCAAGCTCAAATGTTTTCGTTTTGTGTTTATTAGGTTGTTTTTTGGTTATTTTTTATTTTTAATGATATAGATGAATTTAGTAATAGATCTTTCTTATATGTTATTATAATTATTTTGAACGTTGGTTAGAGAAGAGAGCTACAATAAACATGGAATGAAAAAAATAAAAAAAATAAAAATTTGGTTGTATTATAGACTCTTATTGATGTGTCCTTGTGCCTTAGTGGTGGACTCAATCAAGTGTAAATGGCGTGATTGAGTGTCAAAGTTTCAACATATTCCATATAAGTTGATGGGTGATCAACCAATATCTATTTAAGGAACATTTGCATTTCTTCTTCATGAACCAAACTTAGGACTTTGAGTAAAAATAATGGCGCTCTTGTCCTTTTACAATTTTTGTGTGTTTACAAACTTTGAGCAAGCATGGTCATGTTATGTTTGGTGCTACCCTTGGTGCATTTTATTGATGGATTGACATGGAAAGGAACTACTTTAGTATTATTTAGTTTGATTCATAACAATGAAAGATCAAATTTAAAAAGTATCAAAGATAACATTGAAATGGCACTTGAGTAGATTTGTTTTGGTATCAGTCCATTAATCATTTAAAGCAATATTGAGTCAATATATCATGGTTATGGAAACAAATTGGTGAGGAGATTTGCATACTACTTATTGTTTGTTATGCACTTACAACAAGTTTTCATCCAAAGCATGGTTGTTTGAATAAAGTGATTCAAGAATACAAGGTTATTTTTCAAATTGGCAAAGGTGGGTAAAGGTTGTATTGAATTTTTATGGACTTCTAATTTTGAGGTTTATGGGTTGTGTTCAAAGTAAATAGAAAAAAACACAAAAGATCTAAATACCAAAAATTTGAAAGGTTTCAATTATAGAGCAAGTGCACAAACAAATAATTATTGTAGACATAGAACCATGAGAATATACACATTCAATAATACATTGAAGCATATCATGGCAACTAAACAATGTTTTATAACTCAAACACTAAAGCAGCATAGTATCATGACCAATACAACTCAATCTTAGGAGCAGAGACATGCACAAAGCCAAAATTCAAATAGCAGAGACAACATCACAAGTTTCATTTGATTGAATTAAATACCTCCAATTAAAAAAGCATTTAGCTTCAATTTCAAATCCACATTCACAAAAATGAATCTGCTTTTGCTTCAAATAATGATTTCAAGTAGAGTTCACCTACCAATAACAAAGAAATCATAATGTAATCTTGATATGTTTTGTAAAGTAGCAACATTATTATGATATTGCACCTTACTAATTTTTCAGTACCCCTAAAATTTATTATTTAAATAATTTTTTGATATTTAGTATTTCAACATCATGAATTAGCTGTTGGACAATGTTATTCATTATTTGCTTATACCATCATTGAAACAATGCCACTTCCAATGTTATCCAATCTTTTATTGTTCTTTTATTCAAACAACACCACACCAAAAGTAGTGATACAATCTATGTAGGTTACAGGTCAATGCAACATCATCTATTGATTGAGTACCCCAATGCTAGTTATTGAAATATAGTAACAAAGTCACATTCAATGTTATTGAGTTTTTCATGTTGCTTCATTTTAACAATAACACCTCAAAAGTAGCAAAACAATATCACACCAAAAATAGTGAAACAATATGAGACAAAAATAGTGAAACAATATCAAACCAAAAATAATGAAACAATATTACATCAAAAGTAGTGATATATTGTATTTAAGATACATGCCAATGCAACATTTGTTGACAAAATATTCCATATTTCTATCAAGAAGAAGAAGAGAGTCAAATACGCGTGTATACATTTCATGTCCAATTTCTAAAGTTATATATGATACATTGAAATGTTTTGGAGCAATACTAGTGTTTGCGCCAACGCTAGTTTTAGCTAATCTAAGCTTCAATACTAGTTTTAGCTAATCTAAACTTCAACGCTAATTCTTGTGAACTAGGTTCAATTCCTTTATTGATGTCAAGCCTGAAGTTAGAAAGACATTCAAAAGATACTTATATTTAGACCTCAATCAAATTGTTGGATTTACCAATATACAATTTTAGCTCAAAAGAGAGTTGAAGCACAACCACATTGAATAATTGAACATCAAAATTATCAAAGACTGTCAAATAGAGATTGCATACCTCATGAAAGAAACCATACATACCATTTGAAATAAGCAGTGAAGTGAGGATTTTCAATTATCAAATTCAAGTTCATCATTTGCAATCTTGTCAATTAAGCAAATTCTTGTTATGTTTGGAGATTCTTTAGTTAACTTTGCTTTGGACGTCTTCATTTGTGATCTTGCTGTAGACATGTCCAAGAGGGTAAACTTCTTCCCCAAAATTGCTATCTCTAATTGAAAACAATTACAAATCCAAAGATTTAAGTCATTGCAAATATGAATTGTTAGAAGTGTGCAAAATAAAACCATGTAATTTTTATGTAAGATTCTCATCCCTCTTCCTAGAGAGTACTGCCTTATAAAATTCATCTTTCTTCTTGGAGAATACTCCCTATTACATGGAATGTTGGCCCAAATGGAGCATAATAAACAATTCAAACAAGCCACCTATCAAAACTCAATTCTTGATTTGATTTTTATGTTGCATACTTTTAGCGGCTCAACTTGTGCCGTAGACCATTCTTGATATGTAAACATGGATTGAAAGCTCTAGCTCCACTTGCAAAATTGAAATCAAAATACAATTTTTGATAGAAAAGGCCTCAAAAATTAAAATTAAAAAGGTGTCATGCAAAAACTAACTGTGCACAAGAAGAATCCATCCTACTCTTTTGTAATTTTGACAACACCATGCAAATCATAGCACTCTCCAATTATTGCACGTGCAATTGCACCATACATTGCATCACTTCCAAAAGGATATGTGAAGCTAAACTCATATGTTTGAATCCTCCATTTACCACTTGCAATACAAAACACAAATTGATTAACAAAAATTGAGTACAAGTTGCAAGTTGCACCTAAATAACCTCACAAGCGAGCATCACCTAACCTTCATAGTAACCTTGTCCATCATTATGTAATTGTCTTCATTTAGCTCAATTCCAAACTCTAATTAAGTTTGCATGCCTTGCATGCCTTGCATGTACGCATTGACATAAGGCTTTGTAATCAGTTTCATTCTCAACCATACTTGCTTCAAAATTTAGCAAATAGACCTAGTTGGAAAACACAATTATGCATCTATTATGTATAAATTCACATTCCATTTTATTGAAAATGATTAAGAATTATCAAAAAACCTTATCTGTCTTCAATTTTATTAATTCATACATTTATTTAAGACATAAAATCTCTCAACTTGGTGGAGTGTAAAAGAAGGTTATTGTTTATATTTTGAATGTCAGGGCTGGCTTGCTTTCTTAGTGTATTCTTACAAATTGTGGTGTTTAAGGGCTAACTACTTGTTAGATACGTAAATACCTAAACATATGAAATGTCATGTATAATTCCAAAATAATTTCAACAATTTTAGAAGCATGTGGTTGATAGATTGGTAGAAGCATATGGGATGTGAAGGAAGTGTGGTGGCTCCTCTCATGTTCTACAGTGATTAGACAAGCCTTTTCAATAACATGAGAGTGATTCAATATCCATTGGTGATATTCATAGCAAACATCTTTTGCAAAAAACAAGCAAATGATGGACATGTTCTACTAGCAACCTTGCCAATAGTTACTTTTGATACATGTTTAGTTGTTCACCAAATTATCTCCATAACATGAAATTCTAAAATCAAAATCAGTTGATACAAAAAAATAGACATTAACTTAAATTTATCTCATGACGTGCAAGCAATTGAGGGCCGTTACATTATAGACAACTAAAGTTTTAGCAAAAATACTTGCAAATTTTATGGGCATCACTTACAATTGCAAGTTATAGATCACTTATTTCAAAATGGGACCTTGCCCAAAAGTTGAACCAATATAGCAAGAAAGTAGTGTTGGACGCGTTTCTAGTTTGGATTTTGATAGTTTCATGATAATTTTGACATGTATCAAGGGCTTACATTGATTGATCCATTGGGCATATTGCAACTTGATTAACCATTATTGTACACATATAGTTGCAACCATCCTAAAGGTTGCAATGTGAGCTTTCATTTTGTTCACCGTTTGTGTTGTTTTTTTGTGATGTTATTTGATATCTCAAATATTCCAATAATTCATAAACATACATAAATATATATTGTAAATCTCATTTTAGATTTATATTCTTACGTATTGTGTGTGCAAGTTACATCAACATATGATACAAACTTTTGCAAACTCTCATGCAGCTTATGCCTTTGCCCTACAAAACACCTCAAAATGTGAACAAAACATTTAAACCTCAAACTAAACAAATCATGAAAAAGATTTCCAAAAAGATGCAAGATTTACCAAAAAATGAATTATATTCCATTTCAAAGAAGTGGTCTTTGTATGCTCTGAAGATAAAAATATCCCTTACATTATTGAATTATAAGTTGAATGCTTTTAAGTTGGCATAATCAAGAGCTCTGTTTTATAAACCCTTTAGTAATTTGAAATACTAAATAATGTAGAAAACGGAAATGCATTTGGTTCATCATATTAAATCACACCTGGATAAACATTTATGCAAATTTTTTATTTGTGTGTGTCGGTATTTTTTATGGGGCTTCATCAATGGGATGACAGCCATGGGAAATCCCTATAAAGCATTATTTGTGGACATTTTACACCAAAGTGATTTGGGGATCTTCAAAATGTTTATTGGCATCATTATGGACATTGCTGCTAAAAGCCCTTATGCACATATTCTACAAGAGCTTGATGATTGACTTATGCAACTTGAAGTAGAAGTTTGCTTTGCACATTTTTGCATTCTAGGCATGAGAAGGTGGATTAGTTTTATTCACAAGCCAATTTTGCCGCCTTTGAACATAGGTCCATCATGCAAGTAATTTGTTTACATAATGTATTTACTTGCATAGTTATTGTATTTAAATCTAGTATATCAGTTGCTTGTGGTAAGTAAATACAGACATTGGAGAATCAAGGTGGATCACTTTGAACAAGTGAAGTGGTATGCCTTTTTCGTCATGTAGTGGCTGATCAATGCTTTCTACAATGAAGGATACTAGATTATTATGTAAATCATGCTAGTTATGGTTTCTAACTTTTGAAGGTTTGAAATTAAGCAATTTTGTTTTTGAATTGTTACAAACATATCTTTCTTCTTTGTTTTTTTCTTTATTTTTGAGGTTATGTTTTTGTATTTGCATACCAAAGTGGCTCCTATATTAAGTCAAGCAACTCCATTTGAAGCAAAGCAAGCTTGTTTAAACCTCTTCAACAAGAATAAAGGCATTGGCAAGATATCCAACACGCAAACTGCCCTTTTATTCACATAGACCTATTGGTCCTTCCCATTCACATAGACATGGTGCACCAAGTTCCCATTCACAATATGCTGCAATCTCAATTTTAGAAGAGGTAAAAAGATACTAGCAACCTATCAAAAAGCAACTTTCAATTGCTCACACACCGCCTAGAGAGCCAATTAGGCCTGCTTAGCAAACCAACACACCAGCTGAAGCTCAAGATGTATTGGTACCTCCTTCAAATATATACAATGCACCTCTTAATGCAAGAGAGAGGTTACATTATTTGTACTTGCAAAAAGAAGTTAAAAACTTGAGAAAGCAAGTAAAATCACTAACTTCTTCTCTTGAGGTTGCATTAGAGAAGCTTAAGGACAAACTCCCATGTTGCTTAGAAAAACTTGTCAAAGTAAACTCTTTTCTATAACCAATGATCTTGAAATTTAGATATTAAAATAATTTAATTAAAATCTTACTAGATTAGATTGGCAATGTTTTCATATATAATAGTATTAACAATTAGTATTTATTTTCAACTAATTTTGTGATGTTAACTTGTTTGAAACTAAGTAGTTAAGAATTCCAAGTTTCATAAACTCAATTTAGTAATTTATTTATAAATCTACTTTATAAATGATTTTGAAGTAATGTTGAACTAAATTTCTGAACTAAAACTAATGATGGTAATCAATTCCTAACTAATTTTGAAGTAATTAGATTTGTAATGTTTTGAGGGTGGTTTCATCTAATTATGTAATTTTAAGTAGTTTCAATTACCTCTCTAATAATAATTCTAAAGTCAGTTTTAACTCAATTTGTGATGGTTAATTTTAGCAAAAGAATTTCACTAGTATTGTGACAAAGTTTTTCTCGGGAACATCAAAAGTTGCCACCTTGTATCCTACTAATGAGGTCATGATTAGTCTATCCTTGCATTATTCAATGTAAGTGATGATACAAGTGCTCATGACTCTTTTATGAAAGAGTGGTGTAACTATAAACCAAATGGGTTTCAACAAATTGTAGCTAAAAACCTTTGTGATTGTCAAGGTCCCATAACAACAAGGGCAAGAGGTGAACTCTATAAGTTGTTGGGATGTCCACATCCTAATGATGAAGAGGTAGAAGAATTGGCTCAATGGTTCAAGAACTTGACGAGCTTGAAGAGGTAAGAGCTTTGAATAGCTTTGAATCTTGTTGCTTTTATTATATGGTTATATTTTTAACACATACGTTATGAAATAGCATGCCAATGGAACTTTTGATGATTTACATGCTACATTAGAAATCATCCTTGTCATTTAATAGGTTGAAGTCCATTTGACTTGGTTGAAACTGGTCATTAACAATAAATTGGCAATAGCAATAAAAAAAACTCTATTGTAGACAATTATTGATTTTACAATATAATAATTGAAAGATTTAAATTATGAGTTTCTTGTGTATTGGAAATGATTATGATGTGATTGGAATTGGTCACTCATGGTCACTAATTAATGTAATTGCCAACAATTTTGTACAGTAGTTTGAAGAGTGGCTTGATTGGGTGGGTTGGTAATTGGATGGTGTGATTGGGTGGATTGATAATTGGGTGGTGTGATTGGATGGGTTGATAATTGCCTATTCAGAGGATAAATGGAGGATTTGTGTTCTTGAAGATGGATTTATTGACCCTTGTGGTTTGGATTCTATTCATGGAGCAATATCTCTAGTGCTCCAAGGAAAAAGTACAATAAATCTAAGCTTGTAAAACTAGTTGTACATTTGTCTATGTAGTTTGAGCAATT